>SZWC01002954.1:119593-177261 GCA_023375785.1 Penium margaritaceum | reverse complement strand
TCCCACACCATCAGAATCACACCATCACACTGACGACTCAAATTCACTGTCGCTCTCCCCCTCTACTGGCGCGGCCTGCACCCTGTGCTGCCGCCGCAGCAGCGTGCCAGCAGGGTTGACGACGCAGCAGATGCACGCGCTCAGTACCAGCAGCAGCACCTGTAGGCACAGCAGCACCACCGCCAGCGTCACCCGCGCCAGATTGCCATTGCCAAAGGTGATCGCCGGAGTGGTGGTGGTGCTGCCTCCTTCACCACCACTGCTGCTGCTGTTGCTGCTGCTGCTTGTGCTCCACAGCGTGGACAGCAGCCACGGCTGCAGCGGGATGAGAGACAGCGCCAGTGCCACCAGCAGCATGCACAGCACCAACCACTGCACCGCCCTCGACCGCACCACAGCACCCACGCTGCTCTTGCCATGGTCCTTGGCGTAGCTCTTGCCGCAACTTGCAGCTGAACTCCTGTGACCCTCTTTCTCCCCTGTCTCCGTCCCTCCAGAGGAAAACGATCCCTTGTCGGAGCCCTCCACCATGCTGCCCTCTTTGTTCTGCGCTTCTTCGTCTGCAGCATTTGTTGCTTGTTGGAAGTCCTGCTCCTGCCGCTGCTGCTCCTGCTGCTGCTGCTCCTGCTGCTGCTGCTGCTGCTCCTGCTGCTGCTGCTGCTGCTCCTGCTGCTGCTGCTGCTGAGGCTGCTGCTTTTGGGTCAATGACAGCCCCCTGGTCAGCATTCCCAAAATGCCCGTCCTTCTGGTGCCGCTCTTGCCCTCTCCCACCCCCACCCCAGCTGCCGCCCCCGCCCCCGTTCTCTCCGAAATCTCCACCTGCAGGATGGCAGCGGGAGCCCCCGCCGGAGGCGCAGCTTGGAGGAAGGCCGGCTGGTCGCTCTCTCCCTCGCCACCGACGCCGCCGCTGCCAACACCACCTCTGCTGCTGCTGCTACCGCCGCCGCCGCTGCCAGACCTGCCCACGCTGCCCCTGCTGGCGATGCTGCTGCTGCGACTGAACGAGCTTGCAGGAGACATCAGGCCCTTGGCCTCGGTGAGCGACGAAAGTTCCTGGAAGATGCGCTTGACCTCCACGAGCTGCGCCACCATGGCTGCCCCCTTCTCCACCTTGGCCTCAACCATCATTGCCGCGCGCTTCAGCGCCTCCTCCCTCTCCTCCTCGTTCTCTTTACCACCTCTCTCATCCTCTTTCTCATCAACGCCACCGCTGCCGCCGCTGCCGTCACCGCCTCCCTGCCCTCCGTCCATGCCGCCAGCTCCTAGTGCACCCCCTGCTGATCCCAGGTCAATCCCTGCTGACGTCATCATGCGGCGGAGCACGTCCTCCACCTTGCCTACTGCCTTGCCGCCGCCGCGGCCGCCCGCGCTCTTTAGAACCGCCGCCACGTCCTCCGCCAGCGGCAGAGCACCGCCCGACACGGCGCAGAGGAGCCGCCACAGCGAAGCGCGGCGCTGCTCTGCCACCTCCCGCTCCACCACGCCCAGGTCGCGCAGCGCGGCGCGCAGCCGCAGCCCAAGCGCAGCGGTGGCGTGCGCGCGGTGCGCGCTGTCCGCCTCACTGTCTGGCCCCGCCGACGACGCGACGGAGGGGCTTGCGGGGGCGGTTCGAGGGCTCGACTGCTGCGGCTGTGCATCTGCTGCTGCTCCCGCTGCAGCTGTCGTGGTGCTGCTCGCCGCGCCGCCAACGCCACGTCCCCATCTGCTGCTGCTGCTGCTGCCACTGCCGGTGCTCCGGCCGCTTTTGCTGCGCAGGCTGCTGGCGCTGCTGCTCTTGCCCATGCCTGGCCCTCTCCTGAGCCCCAACTGCCCTGCACGGTCTTCATCCGGGACTTCGTTTTTCTCTTCTCTCAAACGGAAGAGGTCGTCGTCTTCATCCTCTTCCTCCTCCTCCTCCTCCTCCTCCTCCTCCTCATCGGCCAGGAGGGACTCCACCTGCATCTGAAGGCGATGCGCAAGCTCTGCCGCGCGCTGGAGCTCGGACCGCGCATTCGCCTCGCTCTCGCTTTCGCAATCCAGCGAAGGCAGAGCCGCAGCCGCTGCCGCCGCGCCTGCTGTTGCCTCATGTTTCGCCCGCTCGTGCGCGCCTCGGAAGCATGCGAGGGCGGAGCGCACGGCCTCCAACCCCTGCTGCACCTCGGACATNCGGCGGCAGGGATGGAAACGCAGAAGGCGCAGGCGCCCCCGCAGCGCCTTCCGCGCCTCCATCCCTGCCTGAGTTCGACTCCTCCGCACCATCTCCGAGCGCTTTGCGGCCGCTGCCCTTGCTGGGCACTCGCGTCAGCCACATGGTACGCTAGGGATTGCGCCGGCGCCCCGGCCGCTACAGGCGCTGGCGACGATGCTGGAGGCGGGCGCGGTACCACGTGAGGAGTCAGCGTCTAAGGCGCCATGGCGTGGAGGGCGAAGGCGGCTGCGAGGAGGTTCTGGATCTGCACGCGCGCGTGCGCGCATCATGTGGTAGTGCTGCAGGTCAGCCACGTCGTAGTTGAGAGGTCAGCGTGCTTGGTGACGGGGAGGACGTCGGAACCCCCTAGGATAGGATCTACGCAGACATGAGCAGAAAGTGGAGTTCGCGCAGCTCCTTCAGGTGGTCTCTCAAGGATGCCCATTCAGGTATGTCACCTGCCGTCTGGGCTAGTCACCGCAATGCGGTCGAGTGAACACGCGAGCGAACAAGATAGCTGGCTGGACGCCCGACAGTCCCAACCCCAACTCCAACCCCACCCCTCCCGTCCATGACAAATGGAGGACGGGCGAGCAACCATCGAGCTGCATTGGTCCATTGTTCGCAGTGCTACGCCGGCCGAGGTGTTGTCTTGCCGCATCGCTTTCAGCCGTCCATCCCACAATGCCTCGTCTGGTAACCGTCATAGATGGCCGAAAGAGGACGCGATCATCCGAGGCGCACATTGTAGGCATAAAGCTAAGTTTTTCAAATCCCTTACAAGTAAAACTAAGAATTTGAATCATCCAAAAACAGCCCATTCTATTCCACCTATACATCGAAAGCCTAAATATCTACATCCATTCAAAAAGCATTCTCATTAAATTTTCTCAAATTACAATTATTTACCTGAATTTATTATTAAACACCATTTTTTGGCATGAATAATCGTTTTCCATAACCTTTGTGCAATAATGATCTTAACATTGAGTTTTTTTAACAAAATTCAAGATTGCATGGTGATGGGCATTCTCCTCCCCCCATACATTTGATAACTTGAGTAATAAGTTAAGAAAATAAATGAGAAACTAAATATAATCAAATATGAAATTGCATGTTCAAAATTACTATGATCAATGATACACATTTGGCTAACTCATAAAAGAAAAGCAGAGAAACAAAACATTATGCCAATTCTATTCACACAAATCGTGTGTGTGCTATTTCAATGATGTAAAAATTGCAATTCTTATGTAGTTATTTATAAAAAAATAAATAATACCACGAATTTAAGGGAAACTAAAAAAACTTGGTGGTATACAAAAACTGCCAGTTCATCAATCAATTGGATTGTTTCATCAAAAATTGTTATTTTTAATTCATTAATTTTAAAATAAAAAAGATTTCAATGAAATCAAAGACGTAATTGAATCTTTCCCAGACCAATTCTTAATAAAATTACTAAAAACTCCACAACTACATGATTGTACAATGTAACATTTTCTTCCAGAAACTAACTTCGAAGTCACTTCATATGGTGTATGCAACCAAACCTAATACAAATGAATGTTTTTCCAATGAGACAAGTTCACAAATTGCAATAAGAATATGTATAGGATCTAAAAAACTTGTGTCTGCAATGTTTTGGCGTAGTTGAACAGTGTTCTATTCCATGATGGGAGATGCAAAAAATCCTTGCGCATCATAGTTTCCTTGTTTTAGCTCCAGAGGTGGCTTCAACTACCATTTAAGGTAAGTAACCATCAAATTGAGGTATAAATCTGGTATTTTTTGGTTATTTCCTAAGTTAACTACGGGGATGTAACAAGAAATGACTAGAATAAGTGTTGTGACATCACAAACCTAATAGTATTACATTTAAGAATTGTTATTGAACACGGAAATTGTTGAAGGTTTTTCCCCTTGTTCACTATTTTAGGATGGATGAGGAATGTTTTGTCCCTTGTGGAGGTATGACCCCTGCATCCATTGTGGTGTGACTCAACTATTATGTGTCTCATGTGAGATAGAATCTGTGAGTACACCGTGTGGGTGAGTGGCTAACTTGGCCATATCTTCCATTTGGCCAAGTGAAAGTTCATGAGTTCGATCATGGCCCCATGCACATCTTCTTAGTTATAGAAGCTTCCAAGAAAGAAATTATGTAGCTTCTTAGAAGCTAAATGGTTGGTCTATTACCTTGACACTAACATTGTGATGTATCAAGCCCAAAATTCAAGTCTATTGGTAATGTGGCTAGGTTAGGCCACTTCTCATGAATGTGCTTCTGAGTTCGAGGACTCAAAAGAAGGCTATAAAAGGACATGAATTTCATGATGATAAATCAACCCTTGATTGATACTCTCTTGCGAACGACGACTTGCGATCTTCTTGAGATCTATTGATAAGGCGTTAGTACTCTTGAAGGTGAAGTGTATGCCCGATTAAGTTTGGGGTGCATGAGACTTGTCATCAAATCAGTAAGATGTAAAACCCTTTGTTATCCTCTTTCAGTTTTGTGGCTTCTCTTCTTGAGGTGGTTAGCTTAGAAGCCAACAAAGGGCTATGCGCTCACTCCTCTAGTTTGAGAATTTTCACACACGCAACCACTAAAGCCACAATTAGTGAGTATGCCTTCACTCTCACCCAACCTCTTTGTTTGATGGTTCATCATCAGCCATACGGGAATGCAACACATGTGCACCTTTCCGCCTTGGGGGTACACATCAGCCTTGTTGTAGGCATGGTAGGGGCAAGAGAACCAGGGAGTTATTCTTCCATCCCCAAGTTTTATAGACAGGGGTTTGCACTCTGGAAGTGGCACTTCAAGATAATCATGGATGATATAGACTTGCTAAGGTATTAAGACGAAACTATCACAACACCATAGGAGGGGGGTGTTGACCTTGTGGCATGGGTCAAGCTCAACAAGAAGGCTCTTACGGTTCTTGTGCCCTCTTTAAAACATTTTTTTAATTTCACACATCAACACATGTATAGTGGAAGCTACAGCATACGCCAAACTAGGTAAGGTGTTTCAATTATCCTCATTTGTCAACCGTCTCTTCATTTTATAGGTTCTCATCAGCATGACCCTTACAAAAAGGGAATATGTATTTGCCTTTATGGAGAAGTTTGAGATGCTCTTCTAACAAGCCAACAACATGGGATGGGACCTGAAGTTTCATATCCACGCCATGATCTTTTTTAAGAAGCTGTCAAAGAGTTGGGGTCCCGCGATCATAGTAATTGGGGGTGGACTGAAGAGCAAGTATCCTACATCGTAGTCTTGGATCTTGTGCACAATGAAGCCATGCATCTCAAAAGTACTAATGCAAAACTGGTTGCCTTTGCCTCATGGAGCAATGCCACCTTCCGTAATACCTCCTCATCTAGGTACAAGGGAAAAAACAACACTAACAATAGTGGGAGGGGTCAAAAGCAATAGTGAAACTGCCATAACTGTGGTAATGTCAGACATTGAACTCAAGAATGCTAAGCACCCAAAAAGGAGGGAGGAAACGAGGATGAATGGTGAAGTGAAAATGGTGGGAATGATCCCACAAGATTAATGGTTGAGTGTGCCTCCAACAATGAGAGGGTGATACTAAGGCTAGATGCTTACGGACTTGACTCAAAAAGAAACGAGCACACCACTGACAAGTAGAGACACTTCATCCGTCCTTCCCCATGCAATAAGAACTTTAGAGTCACCAAAGAAAAGGTTGAGGTAGTACAGGGGATTAGTGAGAAGCAGGTCACAATGGGTGTCATTGGTGAACCCTTTGACCTCAAGCTAGAGGGGGTAGTAAACTTTCCCTACTTCAAAACTAACTTGCTCTACGTCACTTCGATAACTGACCATGGCATGACAATTGTATTTGGAAAGAAGGAAGACGTGATTGTTCCTTTCAAGTACATCAACATGTCCTAGTTTATCAAAAAATGTTCTTGTATAGGTTCCTTGCATTGATGTAATCTACATCTAACAAACCAAATGAACAACATCAATTGCTGAATCTTTGGCAAAAGTTTATGATGAGGAGAGTAGTGTCATAGATTTTCATAACAAGGGAAATGTTAGAGTAGTGGAAGTAGTGGTAGCACAAGATTCGCCAACGTAAAAAATATACAACCACCGGGGTTTTTCATTCTCGCACCATTTGCCCTCATCCACTCTGATGTTGGTGGTCCCTTTTGCACACCGTCTGATGGAGGTAGCGAATGTTTCTCACATGCATTGATGACAAAAACTAGAAGGTATGTTTATATATTCTCCAAAAGAAAAGTTAGGTGAAGGAGACTCTAGAAGCCTATTTTCCTATGGTTGAGCAACAGACAAGGAAGAAGGTGAATATATTTCGGAGAAAACCTAAGGAGAGTACAAAGCATAAAGGGAGTGAATCAAGATATAAGGCATTGAACACAAGGAGACTACTCCCTACTTACCTCAAAGCAACTGAGTAGCAAAGAAGATGAACAAGACCCTCCTGGGCATGAGAATTTGCAAGTTTTTTTTTACGCCAAGCTACGTCCAAGGTTCTAAGCCAAAGAAGCACGCATCGTAACCTATCTTGTGAACCCTACTCTAAATCATTTCTACAAAGGAGAGGTAAAAACATTAAAACACAATAGCTAAAGATGCCTCAAGAATCATGTTGATATGTGAAGCCAGGCACCTCCCATCTTAACGTGTTTAGTTACACTTGCTTTGCCAAGGTCCTTGTAGGTGAAAGCTTGATGCAAGAGCACGAAAGTGTCATTCAATCAACTACGAAACCATGCACAGAGCATATAAATTGTGGGATATAGGTTATAAGAAGGTAATTTGTAGTCAAAAACATGGACTTCTACCAAAAATTTATGAGTGAGGGTGAGCTTATCAGCCTTGAGAACACTCCTAAACAGGGAGAGTGGCCCATAGTTCTCCAAGAGGAAGACAAAGCACTTATAGAATGGCATGTACAGGGTATTACATTAGGGAGAGAAGCTGATGAAGATCAGTCAGAGGAATCAGACTTCGAGGCTGACGTATTTAATACTCTAGAAAGTGAGGAGGATGCGTCTCCCATCATGAACAAATGAAAGACCTCTAGCCTCTACATCAACAACAACTAGCATGTCCAAGAGATAGTTCTCATATCAAAGTTCCTCAACAACATTATGACGTGGACAAGGGTAAATGGACAAGCTTCAAACATTTTTCACTAGAACAAAAGGAGCCAACGTTTGTCGTAGGGACACTCACGCAGCCTAACAAAGATGAGTGGGATGAAGGAACTTGTAGTGAACTCATCTTCATTAAGGAGAATCGGACATGGGTGCTGGTGGAGAGACGTGATTGCATTCATGTTAGGGGATCCAAGTTGTTGCTTAAAGTGAAAGGAAAAAAAGGATGGCAAGACAGACAAATACAAGGCAGGGGTGGTAGCAATGGGGTTTCCTAAACAGCTTGGCATGAAGTATGATGAGACCTTTGCTCCCTTTGTGACATTTTTCTCCATGAGAACTATGTTTTCCGTTGTTATTATGGAGAACATGGAGGTCCATGTGATGGTTATTAAAAACAACCTATTTTTAGGAAAAAATTGAGAAGGAGGTACTCATGGAGGTTTCTAAGGGTGTCGATGCTCTTGAGGGCAAGGTGTGAAGATTAGTGACAGTGCTCTATGAGCTATGTCAAGCACCTAGACTTTCAAACCAGAACATGGATACATTCATGGCCAAGAAATCCCTCATGCACTCAAAAACCGACCCGAGCATGTAGGTGCAAGAGATTGACAAAGGGACTATGATTGTTGCCTTTTATGTCAATGATCCGAATGTATGTTCTTTTATTCAACGCAGCTACTAAAGGATCTCACATGGTAGCTAACTAGAATATTTCAGATGAAGGACGTGGATCCTCTTGACTTCTATCTTGGAATTTCCATCAAGAGTGATAGAGTAACAGGTACCATCATCTTCATCCATATAAAATACATCAACTCCCTCATTTAACCATTCAACATGGCAGATTGCAAGCCTACCAGCACACCAATGAGCTTGGACTGCAAACTCTCCATATCCATGTCCCCATCCAAGGAAGCAAAGAGATTCACATGTTGAGAATCTCATATTTGTCTATAATGGGAATTTTATTATTTGTTATAGTCACCACTCAATCAGATATAGCTCATGCTCCAAGGCATATGAGCCAATTTGTGGTCAATCCTAGTCCACTACACTAGCAAGTTGTGAAGTGCATCATATGGTACCTTAAGGGGACGCTGAATGTTTGGCTTTAGTTACAAGGCATTGTGGACTTACGTCACTTTATCTTATTTACTATATTAATGTTGATTCAGGAGGAAATATGGGTGAAAAAAACTTACCTCTGGCTTTGTCTTGTTTCAATTGAGGTGTAGCGGGTTGGGCAAGTCACATAAACGAATGTGTCTCTGGGTCACCTGCTTAAGTTGAGTACATTGCCTTGGTGTGTACAAAGATTCACTGGCTAGGAAGCTTGCTATTTAAGTTGAAGGCACTGCAGGCAACAATGATAGTCATCACGATTGTTAACATTAGCGCGAAAAACATGTCTAAGAAACCTATCTTATCCAGGTGCACAAAGCACATTGAAATCTGCTACCACTATGCTTGGGACTAGGAATACAAGCACATACTGAAGCTTGATTTTGTCGGTACCGAGCTGAACTCGGCTGACACTCTTGAAAAGGCACTGAGCAAGGATCTCCTCCAAGCCAGCAGGTAAGGAATTGGCATGGTCAATGCATGTGATGACGAATGATGATTGTCATTGTAGAAAAGTGCAAGGAAGATATTTGCTGAATGTGTTTCCCTCTTATTTCGTTTTTTTTCTTTAGGTCAGGAATTCTGTGCCCGTAATGGAGGTATAACCCTCAGATCCATTGTGGCGTGACATGACTATGCTGTGTCTCATGTGAGGTATGACCTGTGAGAACACTATGTGGGTGAGTGGTTAACTTGGGCTTTTTCTTGATTCGGCCACGTAACATGTCATGACTTTGATCATGGCCCCATGCACATCTTATTGTTATGGAAGCTTATAAGAAAGTAAGTCTTTAGCTCATTAGAAGCAATATGGTTGGTCCGTTAACTTCACATTAGGATGTTGATGAGTTACGCCCACGACAGAAGTCTACTGGTGATGTGGCTGTGTTAGGCCACACACTAGTAATGTACTTTTGAGTTTGAGGACTAGACAGAACACTGTGAAAAAACATGTCTTCCATTCTGATCAATCAACATGTGCTTGATGCTCTCTTGCAAAATGAAGACCTGAAATCTTCTTGATATGTAATGCTAAGGCCTTCGTACTTCTGAAGCTGAACTGTATGCCTGATTATCTTTGGGATACTTGACACATATCAATAACCATGGAAAGTGTAAAAATCTTTGTGAGTTTTTTTTGTATTGTGGCTTCTCTCCCAGAGGTGGATTTCTACGTAGCACACACATATTTCCATAACAAAGTGATGAAGGTCAAGGATATTTGGAAAACAATATGGATTAAAGTATCTTAAAATGGCTATAAAAAGCATTTGAAATAACCTCATTAAACGAACCAATTCTTATCTCATTAGTAGTGTTCACTATGTTCCTCTACTATCAATTGTTTTCTTTAAATCCTTCAAACTTGTTTTTTAACTTCATTTCAAATCATTCTAGGAAATTGAATGTACAATTTCAATCGTAACCCATAAAAACATATTCTATTATCAACCATAATGTTTTGGTACACTTCAAAGCATCCCCATTCAAGAAACAATGGAATCACGTAGTCCTTGTTTCAATATCAATTTTTTTAAAGGAACCACCATCGAGGCACATGAAAGATGAACCTTTTCCATGATGTTTAATCAAACTATTCACAAAACATGAAATTTTACATGGCTCAACACCCAATTCACAATAAGGGTTTTTTGGTTTCTATACACATAAGCGTAATCGCACGCATTTTGATTTATGGGGATGCTGTAACACGGCGACCTAGAGTGGTACAAAATAGGTCTCTACCCCTTGGGTAGAACCGACAAGGAAATACCAACCGGATATTTTACACACCCAAACAGGTAATCTGGGTAAGTCGGGTATTATCCGAAACATAAATATCTGCCAGGTCAGGATTTCCTCTTTCGCTGATTGGTTAGTAGTTAGCGGTAGTGAAAGAGGATGGACCGTCCAGGTCCATCCAATGACATCAGCAAAGCAGGAAATATCCTACAGAATCCTGCCTAATGACGATACGTTGGTCAGTGGGTCACGCTCTGGCGCCCACCCCGTGGGATTTTACCCGCTGGTTGAGCCGTCAAGGCCAACCATTCCGTTCCGAGGGCTTTCATTCTACTCCTCTACCCACCTACGACAACAGTTCGTTACATTGGTAATCAGAGCTACCGGTCCTCCAGGTGACCAGAAAACTTCCGCTGACAAACATTTTCTGCCCGGGGGTCAACGAGGAGGTGGACAAAGTTCGCACTCCACCCTCCATCGCGGGTCCGGCCTGCTGATTATTCCCGGACTGAAGCTCGCGCCTCGTGGAGCCCGGTCAACGGAGTCACACAGGGTCGAGCGACGGGCTGAGCGACGACACAGCCAGCCGTCGAATGACTCCGCCATGGCGTTAACCCGCCATGGCGCGCTTCGACGGCGCCCCAAGGCAGCGCAACGGCTGTACAAAGCAATAATACTGAACGGCTGCCTTGCGCCCGCGCTCCGCTCTCATCCATACGCGACGTCCTAGGGCTAAGGAACAAACATTTTTGTTTCTGTTTACTCCCAGGCCGCGCCATGGCACCTTCGCGCGCGCTTCGAGTGCGGTTAGCGGCGCCGCCTTTGCGCAACGATGGAGCGAAGCAGGCGGCTTGCGCAGCCGAACCCCAACGCAACGCCCCTATCGCGCCGTCCTGAGGGGCTGAAACAAAAGTTTTTGGTTTTAAACCACCCCGACGCGCGCAAGGGCGGCATGACGGGGTCTGTCGCCCCCTGGCTCCGGATTTCAGGGCAGGGAAGGCCTGCTGGCACCACCAGCAGTGGCAAACGCTCTGCAGGCGTTGCCAGCAGCAGGAGGAGCCCTGCTCGCACTGCCAGTAGCGGCTGACGCCCCGGTGGCGTCGCGAGCAGCGGCAAGAGCCGTGCTGGCACCGCCAACAGTGGCAAACGCCATGCTGGCGTTGCCAGCAGCAGCGGGAGCCCTGCTGGTGCCACCAGCAGCGGCAGACGCCTTGCTGGTGTTGCCAACAGCGGCGGGAGCCTTGCTGGTGCCACCAGCAGCGGCTGACGCCCTGCTAGCGTTGCCAGCAGCAGCGGGAGCCTTGCTGGCACTGCCAGTAGCGGCTGACGCCCTGTTGGCGTTGCCAGCAGGGGCGGGAGCCCTGATGGCACCGCCAGCAGCGGATGACGCTCTGCTGGCGTTGCTAGCAGCGGCGGGAGCCCTGCTGGCACCGCCAGCAGCGGGTGACACCCTGCTGGCGCTGCCAGCAGCGACGGGAGCCCTACTGTAACTGCCAGCAGCGGCTGATGCCCTGCTGGCGTTGCTAGCAGCCGCGAGAGCCCTGCTGGCACCGCTAGTAGCGGCTGACGCCCTGCCTGCGTTGCCAGCAGCGGCGGGAGCCCTGCTGGCACCGCCAGCAGCGGCTGACGCCCTTCTGGTGTTGCCAACAGCGGCGGGAGCCCTGCTGGCACCGCCAGCAACGGCTCACGCCCTAATGGCGTTGGCAGCAGCGGCGGCAGCCTTGCTGGCACCGCCAACAGTGGCTGACGCTCTGCAAGCGTTGGCAACAGTGGCCGGAGCCATGCAGGTGTTGCCAGCAACGGCGGAAGCCACACTGGCGATGCAAGTAGCGGTAGTTGCCTTACTCGCAAGGCCAGTAGCGGTGGTTGCCCTGTTGGTACAATGAGTAGTGACATGACTTGTGCCGGCGTTATCAGCAGTAGCAAGAGTACTGCTAGAGCTGCCAGCAACGACAGAACCCGCACTGAGCTGCTAGCAACGGCACGTGCCCTGTTGGCGCTGCCAACATGGGCAGGACCTACGCTGGCACTACAAGCAGCAGCAAGACTTGTCGTCGCGTTGCCAACAGCAACAGGCTCCCTGTTGGTTCTGTTGGTTACTATAGCACCTACGCTGGCACCGCAAGCAGTGAAAGACGCCTTGCTGGCGCTACCAACAGTGGCAGGTGCCCTGCTGGTGCTACCAGCAGTAACAAAAGCCTTGCAAGCGCTTCTTGCTAGCAGCAGCAAAGGCTGCGCTGGCATCGCCAGCAGCAGCACACACTTTGTTGGCACTGTCAGTAGCGGCAAAGATTACGCTGACATCTCAAGTATTAGCAAACGTCCTACTGGCGTTGCTAGTAGCGGCAAAGGCTACGCTAGCGTCGCCAACAGTAGCAGCCACCATGCTGGTGCTGCTAACAGCGGCGAGGGGTTTCCCTGGTACTACCAGTACATAACAGCTACCCTATCGACATCACCTAGAAGTGGTTTGGACTGCGATGGCATTGTCGGTAGTAGCAACCACTTTGCCAGTGCTGCTAGTAGTGGCAAGACTACCACCAGCAATGGCACACATCTTGCTAGCATTACGAGCAAGAGCCTGGCACCGCCAGCAACAGCATCAGTGGGAGTGGTGTTGGCATCTTTGGAGCAACACACACTTTGCTGGCGTTACCACTAATGTCAGTTATCTCAATGGTGCTGCCTATAGCGACAAGAGCCGTGTTGTGCTGCTAGCAGTGGCGTAAGCTGTGTGGCACAATCATATGAGAAAATAAAATAAAAAACTTGAGGGTGCACATCCTCTCCCGGGCCCTACCCTTTGGCTAGCAGAGGCCTTGGAGGCTGCGGAGCGATAAAGGTCACTTGGTCGACTTAAAGCCAGCAGACACACTACGGGTAACACGCCAGCAGGAGAGATCCTGTAGGCAGCTGGCCACAGGTGTGTAAGGGCGTGTTAACCCCAGCCCACCCTCCCTTACATAAAGTTGGACTGCCTAACGTTCCCTTGTTCTACGTGCTTGCCAACAACAGCCAATCTCAATTAAAATTGAGCCGTGCTAAATTGCGTAGTGGAATCAAAGTTCCACTAGCTCTTTGATCAGTGTCAACAGCCATGATGGCTTGTTCACTTTGCTACTTTGAAAAGTAGTAGTGTGAACTTGATGAGCTTGTCTAGCATGCCTAGCGTGCAGCATGGGCCTTGCCGACAGTGCAAACGTTTTTGTTGCTAAAAACTACCAAAGTTTGGCAGTTGGCCTACTGATCTCCATCAGCAGATGAGACCCAACGTTCATTCGAAACGGCATGTCCAAAGAATGTTCTACAGACGGGTTCGCCATCAAATGGTAGTTGCGGTACACAGCAACCAAGCTACTATTAGGTTGTAACCCAATGAGACACCGGAGTCCAAAAGAGACAAATCCAACTCCCGTCCTTTCCCAAGTCCCAGCTCAAACACCTTGTGTGGCTACGGGCCTACAAGGGATTGTCTCACTAAGGACTTAGTGGATGCAGACGGGTAGTACAGGCTCCGCGACAACCATTGCTACAGAATAACCCTACTGACCTAACGGCAGTGTACGGTCTATTCTGCAAGCACCTTTGATCCCACCTCTTCTTCCTAATACTTTTGGTCAATGACCATGAGTCGGGAACGAAAGAAGAACAGCAGTTTTGAGAGGAACCTATGGTGTCTCAACACTGACTTGAATTGCTCGGGCCATAGGCCACATGAGCAAAAGGGGGACTTGGGGATCATCATGAGGTGGACAATAGCCTAGCTGTTGCAAAAGCCACAGGTTATGGTGGCGTGAACACCTGAGTCAGCCAGACAATCCACTGGCCCAACAACCTGCCAATGAACTGGTAATGGCCATTAGATCAAGATCACTCTAGGTCGTAAACCTGGCGCAGCTTGCCTCATAAATTATAAGCACACCACGGCATCTAGATGGTTAACCCTCTGGACAACGAGGGTGACGCCATTGGGTACAATGTCAAGGGCAACACTTGTACCCTAGACATGTCTCGCACATGGAGATTCTGAATTGTACTCATGAAGGTGGTGATCCCTAATAATCGCACCCACCCGCCCGTAGTGTCTTGTGGATAAATCTTACAGGATTGACTCATGCACCGAGCATCCTTGATGCGCATGCTCTGGTTACGTGAACCATATGTGCTGAGGCACAGGCTCACGACACATGAAGTAAAACATCAAAGTGACCTCAGATGAGTTGCTATTTGAATAGATAGAGCTCCTTGTGATAAACCATGTACTGCTACATGATGAATGACAATGCTCAAACGCATGTCAATAATGGCAAGGCAATGGGCCGGAATTCATGTCGTCCATGACAGCAGATTTGGTCGTACACGACAAAGGCCATGAGGCTCTAAGCTCGTGATACGTTACACATGCAATCGGTAACCTTCATGCTTGAAGGAATACCATGAATTGACACGGTTCAGGTTATGAACATTGTCAATATTTCTGTCTATTGGACTACGTAGTACATTATGTACCTGGGACATGTTACAGGTCAGTCATATCAGTGCCGATACATCTGACCATACGACTTACTTGACGATGTGTCAACTCACTTGTCTGTGGAATCAAATACCCGGCATGTGCCTTGGCTGCTCGTCAATCCTGTGTTAACGGTGGATGCACACTTCTATTCAAGAAGGCATCATCCTCTAACACCGAAGAGGCTCAGTTTGAGCAAGGTGTTATATAGCACAAGAGGACATGGTTGTACCGTCATGCTCTCTCTGTTTGACCCATGTCACAACACATGGATGAGGGACATTGTTGAATGTGTCATGGAATTCTTCTATGGCCATATACATAATGACTTATGATACAAGGGGGACAGCTTCCACCTTGTCTCTACTATGAGGGTTTATCCTACCATGCTGTAGTCCACAATGGACTATGATGGCCTGTATGGTCAAATCTCAGGCATGTTTGCAAGCATGGAGACATCATGGTCACGAAGCGGCAAGGGGGTTTGTACTCACACTGTGACACATGCCTCCCTGCCATAAAGATCGATGTTGGATGAATCATGAAGAGCAACACTCCACGTGTTACGTACTTCGTAATCCTCGATCTCCTATGCTACAGCTAGGGCTCGGGAAGACAATGTGCAAGTGTGCTACAATCGAAGATACTCACCATCATGGCTGTGTGTCAGTACTCAAAGTACACCAAGGATGTTCATGCCCGCCATACACATGGCAAGGTCGAAACCTAGCATGACCCAACCAACTGCACAATATTTTGGATGACACCTCTACCCATGGTGCCATCTACCCAGCATCTAAATTATTACAGCTGGCTTTTGAGCTGGTATAGCTGTAAACTTGAAACCACTCATAGCCCCTCATTCTGTCATGCACATTACGGGCACTTGAGTCATTATCTCCATGACATCTACTTCACCCGAATGTGCATTACTGGATTCCTTGCCGATCCAGTCCGGCAGTTTCTCATCTATAGAGCAATGTTTGAATTCCATTGGGATGCACATGACGCCCTTGCTCACTCATCAGCGATGGGCGCAGTGCCTGCGGTACGCACTAGAACCAGGTCGTATTCTGGTAACATAAGCATGGTTATGTGGTTACATCATGCTATACAACCCAACGAGATTCCCATTGGATGACGATATTTCGTCAATCTCATGACACCCATAAGACACTCTGGTGTTCACCATTGGTTGTAGACAACCTAGTGTGACTAAAGCACCAGATGTAGCCTTGTAAGGCAATGAGCAAGGATCAATGGTTCACACACAGGAGAAGTGTACTTTTGTACCAATGCTCTCCAATGCTGTTCTTTGGACATCTCCCAGATGTTTCGAGAAGCACAGGGCACCCCTGGATGTTTACGTGCTCCTTTAAGGATTGACACGTACTGTGGACATGCCTTAGTATTGTGCATGCAAGGCACAAACTATACTAAGGTGTACACCAATCCAACTTCTTTTCACCCTTGCAAGTATGGGATGAAAGAAAAGTTAAAGTTGGATGACATTGCTGGAGTAATCCGAGTTGATCACCTTCCTTGAGTGATCACACTCGAAGCTCCCAACTTCCAAGGGAATGACCCATTTCACACCTTCAGTCATGCTACTGATGTGTTCGGGTAATTCTAAAGTACTTGTGCAAAGCACAACTACACAGAATACATGTGGCATTTTGTTATGCATCTCTTACAACAATCACAACATCGGATTTTTGGGTCGCACCCACCGCGTTACTCAAGACTGGGCACTTGGAACCTTTCCAGCGTGCAATGAATACCCTTCTGGTCTAAGAACATGGGTTGTGTGTCCAAGCACATCACACTACCCGGGATTATCTCCACTTGGTGGAAAGTCTTGAACCACACGGCATCCGACGGTACCCACTCGCCCGTCGAGTGCGGGGACGGCAGGCTTCAGGTGCCTTCCGTCTAGGTCTCCGTGCTACCAAATGACAGTCTCATCCGTCATCACACTATGGTAGACACGTGTGCTGGGAGACCTATGATGTGACAACGTCATGTATCGGAAACGCTTTGCAATGTCCCATATAATGCAAGACCATGTGGTCTGCAATGTTCATTTGGTGCGTAAGCATCGTCACATGACATGTTTACACTTGTTACATGGCGCCGACACTGGCCACCATGACAGTTTCGAGCCAAGGGCTCAATCGGGAATGGTTATTCAGCCAACCCAACTGAACCGGCTATGGTAGCCACATGTGGACCTGACCATATGCGAAACTTCCCTGGGGGTTTTTAGTTGAAACCTTAGTGGAGGATGAGATTGAGTTTGATTGACCACGCCCCGGGGGGTACCACCCTGGCGTATGCCCCATGAAGAGAATCTTCCTTCGGGAACGGTGGCACATTGTTGTAGCCCGACAAGTATTTTCCCGGGCACTTGTCGCGAAGACGCTCCTCAGTAAAAGGGGGAGGACGCGTTGTTGCAATCCCAAGGCTGAACACCTACAAAGCCCACCAGGAAATTCGTTTTCCATCTCACAGCTTTCTCTTCGATATTCTGCATGAATGATGTTGTTCCTGTGTCAACATAAGATGAGCGATGTCTCACCAAAATCGATGCACGAAGCGTCGTTGAACCTTCAAGCATCAAAGCCACATGTGCATGGACCATCCTGTGGGTCCTCGTGATGGAATGTCATGCTTTGGTTTGAAGCTGACACATGCTTGTATCACAAGGAAAGATGAGCATGTAACATGGATACATGCACTGGCAAATACCATGTGCTGGCTTAACATGTCTCGTACAACTTCCTATGGATACAAGCGTCATGTTAACGTTTCACTTGCTCTTTGTACTCTCCTTACGTACTTGGTTTGTCGAGTGAACCTCTTTCCTTTGCAAACCGAGGACGGTTTGCAGTTAAAGGGGGAGGAATGTAACACGGCGACCTAGTCGTGGTACAAATAGGTCTCTACCCCTTGGGTAGAACCGACAAGGAAATACCAACCGGGTATTTTACACACCCAAACAAGTAATCTGGGTAAGTCGGGTATTATCCCAAACATAAATATCTGCCAGGTCAGGATTTCCTCTTTCGGTGATTGGTTAGTAGTTAGCTGTAGTGAAAGAGGATGGACCGTCCAGGTCCATCCGATGACATCAGCAAAGCAGGAAATATCCTGCAGAATCCTGCCCTATGACAATACGTTGGTCGGTGGGTCACGCTCTGGCGCCCACCCCGTGGGATTTTACCCGCTGGTTGAGCCGTCGAGGCCAACCATTCCGTTCCGAGGGCTTTCATTCTACTCCTCTACCCACCTACGACAGCAGTTTATACAGATGCATCTTTTCCTTCGTCAATTAACAAAAGTTTCATGTTTCAATTTTTAAAATGTAATAAATATGTTTCCTTTATTTATCAATTCATCCATTTTTTTAGTGTTGTATTAATCAAAGCCCACGATGTGGGTAACATAATTATTGTTGAAAGCATTACCTTCAAGGCCATAAAATTTTATTTTTTTTCACACTTTCCTCCATACATTCCCTTCCTTTCTTCATTACTTCCTTTTATATTACAGGGTACGCAGTTCTAATTTACCATACATTGATCATGATATTATGAAAAAATCAAGTAAAAGATATTCGTTTGAAAATTTAACGTACCAATCTTTTAGAAAAGTTTTTAAAATTTCATTATGCAAGAGTTTTTTCCATACTGAAAACGCTTCAAGACACAAAATAAGGAACAAAACACATTGATTATGATAAAAATTTTCAACTTCAATCATAATAAAGTTACCATGATCTATGCATGCAATTCGAAGATGTTGACCAATACTACCTTATAAAGAAACATAGCTTCCAAGATTATGGCAGAATATATATAATATATAAAATTTCCACACAGCCACAAGAATCACTTTGATAAATTTCAAAAGGTTGAATTTATAATGGTGATTCTTCTCGTTGTATGGATAATTTGTGCGGAGTTTTACCAAAATGATTCCTGTGTTAAAGAAGAGTTTCATGTTAATCGAGTAAGAAGAGGCATATGACTCTGTGGTTTCATAAAATAATCACAAAGCCAAAACTAAATACTCAATGTGCATGGTATTCGAATTTTACCATTTAACATCATGATTACTTTCATTTCATAGAATAATAATAAAAAAAAACTTTTAATACATTTTCATTTGACTCTGCTAAGGTTCACAACTACACCACATCTTTGACACTGAGATAAAAATTTGCAAAAATGACACAAGTCAAAAACTTTTTTTGATGTAAAAACCTTATTATATTGAAAATAAAGTATCAAATGCTTAGGATCCGCATACCAACAATGTCATGGGCACCTATGAAAACAATTAATTCACAGTTTTCCTTGGACATGAATACTCATTCAACAAGTGAACTGAACCTAAACATTGTCATGTATGAGAATGTGATCTCCAAGAGAGTGAAATCCAAGCAAGTGTGCTTAGGTTGAATTTTGAAATAAACTACTAGTTTATGGTGCATGACTTTAAAAAATAATGTAACATAGGTCTTGGTTGATGGAAAAAATTATTTCATACGTTACACAGAACAAATGTAGAGGGATTGTAAATGGTTCGAAAGAAAGCAATGGTGTTGTTATTCCAATTGATTACCTCGTGAACAAAAGGAAGAGTTTAGTTGTAAATGGTATAGTATAAAGTTTCACACAAATTCCATTATTTAACATTCAATACCACTTCATATAATTCTATGTTAAATTGAATCAAATAAGGGGGCCTAATCTGTAAAATGTTGTAATCTACCACTTAAAGGTTCCAAGGAAGGTGTAGAAATGAGTTGTTTGCTCATAGATCGACACAAAAGTTAATGATAAAGAAAAAAAAGTTATTCATAAGTTCAAACATAAGCTATTGGTAAGAGGGATCAAAACTAAAGCGAACGCATTTGAACAAATATTCATATTGTGCTTTTATTACCATTCATGGCAAAACAATAGGAAAGAAAAATGTTTTAATTACCTAAAATAAGTAAGAAGGAATGTGAATATTCTATGAAGAGGTAAAATGATTCATTCTTTATCAAAACTCATCTTATTGAACTTTTATAGTAATAACCTATTGCAAAAATATCCTTTTTCATATTGTATTCAAATTGTGGCTTTGAAACACTTAAAGATGACAAACAATGATGCAACATGAATTTTTAATAATTTCATTAGTATATCGGACATGGATAGACTTCCAAATTCATAGGATTGATCTGACCAATATATCCATGTTCTTTTACATTATGTGAATGTGTCATGCATTTCAAGAAGATGTTATTAAAAGCCTTGATTCAATTTTCAAAACTTCTTTTGAAATTCCCATAAATTACGTTTAGCACTAAGTGTTCAAAGATGAGTGAAATGAATAAATAAGAACCTAGCCCCTTGAAATTGACATCCATAATCAGTTGTAATTCATGCATCGATATTCTTCAATTGTCTCATTATCATTAACCGAACATCATTTTATGGCCTTTATTTGTTCCACGTCGGCATTGAAATGCACATAATTCTTGATATTGGAGCTCAAATGTGTGTAAGGGGTACACTATGCATTCACTTGTAGAAGAAAAAACCTTGAAAATGTGTTAATTCCATGCTTGCATTATACATTGTTTTTTACCTTTTGATCACAAAAATGAAAGTATTAACCACACCTCAAAACATTCAATAGTAATCAAAAACCAATTTCACCAAACATTGCATGCTTAGAATAGCTAAAAAGGATTTTTTGTTCAAACATGAATGGCAATTCCAAATGAAACAAGAACAATGGTTTGGTGAAATGAAGTTGAGAAACAATTTGTGGGTGTACATCTTAAGGTCAAATCATTTGACACCACCATTATTTCTTCCTTTATCATCAACTATTATGAATTATTGAAGGACGTGCCCATTCTATAAATTTTAGTATGGTCTTTAGTAGTTACCACCATTGTGTAGGATCTTAAACAACCATCTTCACTATCTCAAACCTTTAATGGAAAGAAAGCTTTGAGGTTTGTTTGTAATAAAGAAAAGACTTTATACAGGAAACACACATCTCTAGCAAAGCCTCTGACTGATTTATCACATCTTTAAACATTTTTTTTAATGATTGATCAACAGCAAGGATTACATCGTTTGACTGGAAAGAAGAAAGATACAAATTTCAACCATAGATTTTTCATTTTGTGTTTAGCGCATGGTCTTAAGTGAAGTACCTCAAACAAGCATGGAAGTAAAAAAAAGGTATCAATGGCTCATGCATTTTGCATCAAAATTTCCACTGCCTCCCAAGTGAATCGATAAAAATTGTATTTTTTTGTAATGAATGTAAACAATGAAAAACACTTTGAATTTATAGTAACGTCTGGAAAAGAATAATCACCAGCTTCCAAGGAAAATTCCACGTAAAGGTCTTGTGTTATAATTCGTACCACAAACATCACTTGCCATATCTTCCATTCAAAAGGTTCCCAATGCAAACTAAAGCGGATCATTCTACTAACGTGAAATCTTGAATAAATTTAAGGAACATTAAATGATCTTATTTGAAAGCCAATAATGTTTACAATAATTTTATGGAAGAATATGTATTTTACCCATTTTAAGAAGCCATGATTTTTTTTTAACGCGAACATTCGTCTCACACATCATTTCCATTACAATAGCAATTAAAAGTTTTGAAACTTTGCAGAGATTTTTTATGTTACAATTAAGGGATTTGTTCATGCTTTCACGTGTTTGTAAGAATAAAAGTAATATACAAAAGAACAGTAGATGAAAGATACATGATGAAAGAGTGTTCAGATGCGTGAATAATAAACGAGGATAATTCCTAATCATGTAAGGAATCATTTTCCAAAGACCCATTCAAACAGCTCATGAAACCATCAAAGACAAGTTTTAAAGCTCATGATGTTAAGAAAAAGGAATGAGGAAGAGCAAGTGATGATACTTGCATTTCCCAACTTATGAAATATAAAATTTCATAATATAGTTATTGCGTATCTAATTTTAACAACATCGTAATCACCTTTAGTCCAAAAACCTGATTTGGAGGGTTTCAATACAAAGAAATTGATAAAAATTTGGTAGACATAAAAAATCTACAATTCATTTTTAATATCGTTAAAAAATGATGACATGTCATGGTGAGATTTCTTCTAATGAGAAACCAAGTCATCATCCTTAATTCAATTCTACTATCAATACAACAACACAATGATATGACTGAGAAACATGTCTGTTAGGTTCAATAGTAATTAGTGTTGATAAATACCACTTTAAGGGGTTCATTTCTACTTGAACCCTTTTGTAGAAGCACTATAAAAACACCTTGGAGATGTTTCCACAAGTCAGTTCATATCGTCCCAAAACCAAGGTTACTTGTCTCCTCTTAGTTGGCGAGTGACCCTTCAACTGCCAAAACATCTTTAACCTGTAGTGGCGCTTTAGCTTCCCATGATCCTTCACCTTCGTGATGACCCTACAATCATTAAGTGACCCTTCAACTAGTGGTTGAGTAGCCACCTAGTTAGTTATGTTCCTTAAGTTAACCCCGTGTTCATGAGAATTTAAGAAGGCCTACTAGACCTATTTAAAGGTGTTAAGTACACTTAGCATATCTTGCCGTTAATTTTTCAATGGAAGATTTTTTTTCAGTAAGCATTCCACAATTCACTGTAGGCTCATCCATCTGACTATCCAACTACCGCCTCCAATAATTACACTTTGTATGTTATTCAAAGTTCATCATCATTAAGGTTCCTAAGTGAGAAGGAATCTAGGGCGGTTGCTGTGTGGTTCAAGTACGTCCAAGTGAGTTCTCCAACATTTGATTGGTTCATAAAATCATATACATACTAGGCCTCGTACTTCCACAACCCTCATTTCTACACTTAATCTAAGGAAGAATTTATTCCATGAAGATCTTCATACATTATTTCCATACATGACAATTACATCAACAGTGACACTGTGTATCAATAACTGTATTGGGTGGAAAAAAAAACAAGTGAACTTGGGGTATTTGTAAGGACTAAGAAAGATCACATATAGAACAGTAGATTTTCTATTATTTGCAAGGAATGTACCTATGGGATTCACTGCCATGCATTTGTTTGGATGTTTAGGAAAACATGTTTGAATGCACAAATACCATTTTTGACACTCTAATCATCAAGTGTGTGAATCTTGGGTGATTGACAACAACTCATACTTCCTAGAATTTGAGGTAAGAATTGTTCATATACCTCCATATATATGTATGTGAACTCACTATGTGTGCGAAACAATGTGTCTAATATTATGTTACCCATAAATGTTCAAGTTTTCTTCACTTGGTATCGGAGTAAGGTGACTGTTTGTGACTAGCCATAATGGAGAAAAGGAACGCAAGCACCATGGACAAAGTGGAAAACTTAAAACAATGACAACAAGAGGAATTCAAGAAGAGGATGCAACATGGTTAAGAGATGAAGCACAACGGAATATCTACACTCCCCATCAAGTATGCTGAGAAAATGGAAAAACTCAACTTGATGTTTGAGGCTCACATCATAAAACTTCATGAAAAATTCAACCATCAACTACAAGGAGCAAGAAGCAAGAGATTAAAAAAAATAAAAAAAATAAGGAGAGCCTTTGTGTTATAAGGGAACAGGAATAATACATGGTTTCTTAGCTGTAGAAAGAGATTCATGCTTGCATTAGTAACCAAACATAACAACATTTTCAAGAAGAAGGTCCAAGAAATCTCGAACCCATTCGAGCATGCTTTCTTAACAACACACTTGGCTCCACAAAACAAAAGCTCTACCCTTAGATCCCTCCAAAAAAACGTTTTCCTGACCTCACACAGAAACTACAAAAAGGCTCTTGATGTAGAAAACAACAGCCTCGTCATTCAAGGCACGTAGAAATTCATAAAAATCCCTCTAAGAAAGCAAATCGTTTTAGTAAAATGGGCCTTTCATTGGGAGATAAAAGCATAAAACAGCCTTAAGAAGTGAAAAGCTCTCATTCTTACCAAAGGATTCACATTGATTCCTTGAAAGGAACGTTTTTATGTCTATGCTCAATTGAGGCACTACATAACAACTCAAATGAAATTTTCCCCCATACTAACATGTGATCGAAAAATGTATCAACTCAACTCTAACAACGCATTTCTCAATGACAAGATAGACATAAAACTTTCCATGAAACAACCAAATGCATTTCATAATGACAGTACACAAATTTTTGAGCCGTTAAAAGAATTTACATGGAAAAAGAAAGGCCCCAACTATTGAAAACAAAACTGGGAAATGTCCTTCGCAACCTCAACTTCACTGCATTATCATACAATGATTATATCTTCGTACATGAAACATTACAAAGTCTTCACCAAACTACTATATCCTCTTTTATTTTCATGATTTTCTTATCATTTGACGTAATAGTGTGCATAGAATAGGCAATGTTACGGTGATGGAAAGTTTTGTCAACATAAAAGTAATGCAATATGGACATTTCTACCTCGGTATAAACATCATTCATGATCAAGAAGCACCCACTATCAGCCTTGAATATCACATATACATTGAGAAAATCATCAAAATTTTCAACATTGCTAATCATTTCTACAACACGCCACTCTCACTTCAATCATTTTCACAAAAGAAGTGATGGAGGCTCCCTTGATGAGACAACCTAATTCTTTCCCGTAAAATCTCTTATGCACATAATAAGTTCTACTCAAATTTACCTTGAATTTGTTGTTGGTCATCTGAATCCTTAGAAAACTACTCGTCCTTTATGATTGTGGAAGGGACCAACCCTCCCCTTATGATACTTAAAAGAAACATCAGCCCTACAAGTTGTTTACGTGACCACCACATCTCTTTCATCATAATGGTACAGTAAAGCTAACTTTAGTGGATACCTTGATTATTGTCAATGTGGATTATGTGCTAGCTAGAAAAGGGAAACAAGAGGTCACCTACCTATGAAACTTTCGCAAAGGGGTTGGTTTCCTCAAAATCATCCTCTGCCTCTTCTTATGAAGATTCACTCAATAATCAATGTTTTCAACTGTTAAAACACAAAAACTGAGCAAGCACATTAACATCGCGGGCCATAAATGGTCGTCAATGGCATCCTAGTCTTTCATTCTATTTATGGAGAGAAACTAAACATAGGCTTTCTGAATTAGAGCATAAAAAAATACAAACATAGACCACATACCAAATAAAGCGGGCTACATGGAGATGGACCACTACACTCCATCTTGCTGCTCATCTATGTAGAAAAATCTTCGAACGCCATTATAGCAATAAGAAAATCATACTCCAGATAAATAAAAATGCCCGTCGCCTTGACATACTTCGATCTCGAATCTTGGATGGATAAGATGTTGAAAGAATCATTACTGAAAGACTTCTTGAAGAATATTGGATGGCCCATTGTAACAAAAACCTAACATGAAGGTCCACATACTAAGGTTCTTGACTAAAGAAACTTGATTTCAAGGTTTCAATGGACTGTTTGGAGGGATGGAAAACCACTTAGAAATTGTAAAGAATGTATGGTAGAGTTATCAACTCACACTAAGGCTCTTCGTACTTATACATTTGAAGTGTGACTCACCTTACACATTCTCTTCAAGGGTGATTACTACATTTAACTTCTGATTACATAAAATAGAAGAAACGTTGAGGGCAGTTTCACAACCATTTCATGATGTTTCTCTTTCACCTACACAGGCTTAGGTGTTTCTAATTGCTCCCCTCCTTGTCATGACCAAAGAAGTGCCAAAACTCAAAGTTGAAACATATATGATCTTCGAAAACAACGGGGCACCCAAGACGATCATGTTCAACCAATTTGAAGGTGTTACAATGGTCCTAGACCACCAATCGGTCCTCACTAAGTTTAATCTTGGAGGAATCGGTTATTGAGTGGTTGGGAACTGGTCGCTTCAATGTCATTTTATTGCTCGTGCAACCCCTCAATCGGCGTGAGCGTCCTTCCCCGGATTTTATGCTGGCACTATATACTTGATTTTTTATAAAACCAAAAACCTTGTGTAATCTTTCTTGTTCTACAAAAACATTCAGGTTTATGGTGCTGGCATGAATTGCGAGAAAGGACGCTCATGCCACTCGAGGGGTTGCTTGAGCAAGAGGGGAGAAGGTATCGATCTAAGTGACTCCTCTTTTCCCACATTATTCTTGGGGGCCATTATACAAGTGAGAGGTTTCTTACCATTGGCAACCCTTAGTTTGCAAGTGATCCTTTAGTTGCATGTGCATCTTCATCCATAAGTGGCCCTTCAGCTTCCACTGACCCTTTGTGATGTGGGTGACCTTACAACTACTAAGTTACTCTTCCACTAGGTGGGTTCATCAAAGAACCACCCTAGTAGTTATGTATCTCACTACAACCATCTAGACATGAGCATTCAAGAAATTCTACAAGACGTATTTAAAGATTGCGAGTTCACATAGTCTATCATGTGTTCATTTTCTCAACACAAGCAGTCTTTCACTAGGCATTCCAAAGTTTACTTGAGGCTCATCCATTGAGCTCTCCAAGTCCTACCTTTAGCAGTTGGACTTTGTACATTATACAAAGTACGTCATCATTGAGGTTCTTGAGTGAGAAGGCATCGTGTGCGGCCGCCCTGTGGTTCAGTTACATCAGTGACTTGTCTCCAACACTTTGTGTGCTACTGAACGTGTTGATCTATAACACCTACCACTGCTATGGTCTGGTGTCTAGACTTAATGTGGGAGTTAGCTGTGTGCGTTGGGATCTTTCTACATACTTCCCATCTCTATATGTGATGTATGTATCCCTCATTTTTGTAAATGAACACTGTGTGATGAAACATGTGTCTAAGTGTGCTTTCACCCACAAATGTTCCAGTTTATTCATAAAGAACAAGTCTTGATCATGATTGTGATGATAATCTATGTATGATGCCCACAAGTTAGGGTTTTAGAGCTGGCCAAGAACACTTGGGCCTAACCTTGTTGATTAGAAGGAATAATTTACATTCTTCTTGTGACATTGTTAATAACCATCTAAAGATATTTAGAAGCTTTTATGAATTCTTGGAAAGCAGACAACTCAGAAAGATATGTTTAAGGACCACTGAAAAGAACATGCAACAGCTGGTAGTAGCTTTACATCTTCCTTCGAAGCATACAAGTCAATGCTCGCTACAAATTTCTCCCCACACCATCATCTTCCTTATGCCCTAGATGCCAAGACGAGGAGACCATAGACCATTGCTTCCTCACATGTTGCCACCTCGACCCCCTAGTAGAGCGAATTAACACCCTATATCACACATTATTCCCTCATCACAAATCCCACATCATAGATGTACTAAACGGTCCTCTCAAACTGGCCACTCACCCATTATGGAAAATCATCCAAGCACACCTCTCCACGAAACATGGCAAGATTGGTGGGCTTGTATAAAAACCAACTCTACCATCAAACTCATCTGCACTATTCCAGCCTTAATAAATCAAGCTCTCGTCCTATCTTTCCAAACAATCCTCGTTCGGAACAAGAATTGTTCACAAAGAAAACAAAACTCACTACTACACTGGCCCTCTTATTTGTGCAATGCAGAATGAGGGCAAGGTGTACCTTCCATACGTCTTAGAATGAGTTTCTGCCTCTGGTGGAGACACCCCTGGTTCAACAAGCTGTAGTTTGGGGGGTCGGGTTCAAATCCTTGGGCTTGTTTTTGTGTGTAGGTGACCCCCTCCCTACTTGGTTACGACCACGAGAAAGAAAAAGCAAGAGGCAGGTCTTGCACGTTAAGCGTGCATATGGTTACATAGTAACCGAGCAGAAGAATTCAGATTATCATCTCTTAAGAGGCTAAATGATTGCACGCAACCCAAACCACATAACGGAAGGTTTTCCAGGAAACTTTACCTTGTCTGTGGAAGCAAAAACTAGTTGTAAATGGATGTCAAACTGCCACCCGCATTCTTTAAAACCATTTTTTTGTCCATGCGTGCTCTTGAGCATTGTGTATGGATTTAGCAAAATCTTGCTAAGTTACCCCAAGCTATGCTGGATTTATTCGAGCTTGTGTGGATGTAAAAGTTTAAAAAAACAACCAAAAATTGAAAGAATGCGCTTGACGATATAATAGTATGTATAAAAATTCACTAAAACATTGAAGAATAACCTCAAAATGCATTTCTTCTCTTTTTTTATTTTTATGAATGCGGTTTTATTTGATGATAAATTTGTTTGAATGAGATTGATTTGTTCTAGTATTATGAATATGCTAGTTTTACATGTCTATGATGAACGTCACAAAGAAATTTCCTTTCAGAAATTTGGATGAATTTTGATTGTTTTGTTATGTCAGTAAAGATAAGATGACGTTATTATAGGCAGAGTTTAATTCATTTACCTCCTTCTCTGACGGTGGTTGAATTTCTTTTCTTTCAATTGCATGTTGTCACTGTTTGAGGCTGGAGTGTCAAGAGTTGAACCATGACGACCGGTTCCGTGAAGCATGACAGGGCGAGGCTAAGGTTGTACCCAACCCAGCGTACAGTACTCACCCTTTCGTCCTTGCGTCGGACTGGTCATTCCGTACTATCCAGGTCTTGTCCGGATATCTAGGTCGATGTTCATTAATTTTTCCCTTTGGCCCGACCACGACGTTGCGTCTGTGGACGGGGGGGGGGGCATACAGTCCGACAAACTCTTGTACTGTGCTTGGTGGATGTGTCAGAAAAATGACCTATCCATCAATCACGATTTTCTTGCGACACGAACACACAAAAGTAGGAAAACAAAGGATTTCTATGTAAGCCAAAAAGCAGCTGGTAGTAACCTGAAGTTATCAGCCTTGTATTCCGGAGCATCACGTGTGAGATGAGAGGTTCGTATGAGGCGGCTCGGCATCACCTGCAACATCCATCATAGCTCAGGTGCTCGCGTTTGACGTTTTTGTCGCGTGATTCAATCGGAGTCCTGTATGGTTGAGGCTTTGCTCGAGAGAGAGAGAAGCATCTACCTCATGGTTACCCGACTGGACAAACAAATATTCATGGTTTGACTCTAACCGGGAGTGCAATAAGATTCGAGGAAGCATTAGGAAGCGGTTTCGCAATATTTTTCAAATGAACTGCGAGATTTTGTGAACTCGCGAATGGGTTGCGAACGTTACATGATTCCAGATGATATCTGACGGCGTTGACAAGCCACAAAATCAAAGTGGTTTCGTCAGCGTAGCGTCGGATGCTACCGAAGTTCGAAAATGATGTCATGGACCACGCCCGTTACTGTGCATCTTCGGATTTTGAGAAAAAATGTCATGCGATGCCTTCGGGAAAGGCCACCTCACATCGCCGAAGTGCATGTGCTGAAGCCTTTCCGTTCGGTTTTTCAGCCATTGATAAAAAGGAAGGCGGTGTTCTCGACGAGTAACGCACAGCAGCAGGGAGAGGAGGCATGACCGATCGCTCAATAACCTCTTGTGGACTGAAATCAGCCGACAGAACGATTATCGGTGTCAGGCCAAGGGCACCGCAACATGCCGACATCTGGCGCCGTGGACGAAATCCCGTTCCAAAAAAACTTCGCTGGTTTTCGTGCGACACCCTCGTCTCGCGCCATTCTTGTCATCCGCAGTTGTAAAAGCTACAGTGCTCTACTGGCGAGGTTGCACATGTCAAAGAAGTTTTCATCAACAAGCATAAGCTTACCGCCTGCACTTCGTTCAGTTCAGGCTACTCACTTCGACAAGTTGTTTGATTCTCAAAAAATTCTGTACAATCATTGTAATATCCATGCCATACACGCATCTAAAAAATGTTTGAGTGAGTACTTCATCTGTTTCATTCATGGCCCACCGCGTGATGACCTACGAATTTTTATGACATTCAGCCGAGGGCATTTGGCTGCTTCCCCCGACCTCAGGTGCTACGCTCCTAAAGAATCTGAAAACTTCCACCACTATCTAGAATGGTCGATAGAAGTGTTGTGAGTCGTATCAATGTTTCAAGACTGATCGATGAACTTCTCAATGACGCATGAATTTTAAAAAATAGGGCCTCGATGCTATCAACTTCTTGGCGTAGCCTCACGAAGCGGCCACTCACGGTGCAATCTCGCACACAGCGCTCGGCTAAAGCACCGACGACCCGCCGTATGCCTCAGTATGATTCTCATTATTGTGTACATACATCCCAATTATTTAACAATTGTCATCAAAATACACCTATTGCTCAATAAAAATCATTCATTTATCCCAAGTCCTTGAATCGTCTATAACTCTTACCTCATCCTAGTGAACCACCCACATTCCACTCGTTACAACACTTGGTGTCAAAGCTTAGTAGCACAAGAAAGGCAACCGACACATTAAGTACCAAACGACAACCTTTCACGAGTATTAAGCGCATCTTCATGGTCCAGACCTTGCGACGACAATGGTGACTGGAGCGAGGGCAACCGACGAGGAGCTCTAACAATCGGCAAAGACTCCGACAACGGAAGATCACCAGCACGCGAATGAAGACGCTCTTCACACAAATTAGACCCCAAAAACAACCATTGTGAAGAATAGCACAACACCGACGACTCTAAAGACCAACCTCAGAGGGGCTCCAAAAGACAGTGCGACTCGAGAATATCTCTCATTGTGAGACACTTACATCAGCATGAGGTCTATTTCTTGAGTTGCACATTTAGACTACTTAGGAAGGGCCGCGCAAACTAGAGTGTAACTTCATGAAGGGGTTGAAAACAAATGCAACTCGGAAAACAATTCCGTGTACAACCACTTACCAAACCCATGATGAACCCCCTAGGCTCGACAAAACATCCACCCACGCCATTTCCCATGAGGATGACACCTAGCATGATAGAAGGCATTGAAAGACAAGTTCGCATCAATGAAATTCTGTACCAAAAAGTGTCTAAACTTGAGAGCCTTAACAATCATCTCCACCAACTCCATGCAATAATGAAGAAGCTTCCAAATTTCCACGCGTGTAAAGAAGTGCTCACTAACATAAACATTGCACTTTCGAGAGAAAATCTTTCTATCCCACGAACTCAAAAGGACCTTTAGTGGGTGAAGAGTTTGGAATTGTACTTTATCATAATTGGGCTCTACAATATGAAGATACTATTTACCAATGTAACGAGTCGAGTCTCCAGCTCCTGATCTGAAGTCATCATCGGAGTTCGCAGAATGGCGTTCTTAGTGCGCGTCAGGGGTTTATCCCGTTTTGCAGGACTGAGGGGCCATCGAACTCATGCATTCGCACACGTTTTCCGATGTCAAAACTCATAGTTCATCCTAAACGAACTTGAGTTTTGTTTTCCACGCGTCGGCGCGAAATCAACGCGTGCGAGGCACGATCGGCGATTTTGCACCGACTTCTCTCGTGCACTTCCCTCATCCTCGCACTCACCCTCGCTCCCCCTATCCCTCGTCCTCACTTGCTTGTTAGGAAGGAGGGCGAGGGGGGGGTGAGGGCACGAGGCCACGAGGCCTCGCCCTCGAGGCCTCGCCCTCGAGGCCCTCGTGGCCCCTCAGCCACCAATCAGGCTGAGGCCGCGATTGGCGACTGGCGACTGGCCGACCGGCAGCGAGCTAGCCGACAGCCAGCGAAATGAAAGCCGCGGGCTAGCCCTCGTTGACGCGAGGGGTGGTGGGCAATCACCCCTAGCTTCAACGCGGCAGGAGGGCCAAATTGGCCCTCTTGCTACATTCCTTCCCACTTATCATGAACCGTCCCGGTTCATGAACAACAAGTAGGATTTTCAGTCAATGATTCATCAACATTGTGAAAGAAAATTGAATAACTTCAATCACCAGCTAAACATGAACACGTGCATAGCATTTGGACCTAAGCTGCAACTTGTCGGTCAGCACGGCTAGCGGCCTCCTCCCTTTTTAGAGCGTCCGCGCGACAACCATGTTGGGCTTTCCCAACCTTTTATGGTTGCAGTCCATGAATGCCTCCCTGCGGGAATGTTGTTCACTTTTTCTGTGTTTAGGTGGTGCCCACCGACACGCGTCCATCCGTGCGAGTTGCCAGCTCGCTCCAATACTCGTTAACCACCCCCCTGGGCAACCGAGATTCCGGCTTCCATGAGTTATGTTGAGGTCCACACCCGGCCCAACGAACAAGGTATTCCCTAACAACCCCCGACCGGATAGTACGCTCTTGGTGCTAGAGTAGGCGAAGAACCTCGTATTGGCCATCGGTAGCAAGGACTGCCGATGGTGACTAAACAGTTCCTTTAGCCGTGTATGAAGCCCAGAGGCTCACATGAAACACGTCATGTATCTTCATACTTAGTGGAAGCAGCAATCGGTATGCCACAGGTCCGATGCGTGCAACGATGGGAAATAGCCCAATCCACTTCGGTAGAAGTTTTTGTGTCCCTGGCGACTTCAGCCGAAGATTCCTTGTGCTAAGCAGCACTTTATCACCGATGTCAAACGAGACTTCACGGTGACTTTTGTCAGCATATGCCTTTTGTCGTTGTCGAGCAGCTTGAAGGTGACCTTTCGCCTCCTGTAACAAGGGCTCTATGTGCCCAGAAAAGGCTTGAGCAGAAGGAATCTGTCCTTTTGTACTCCCAGTCTTCACCTATGAAGAGGGTACCACTAGATGCCAGCCACTTTTCTACACAAACGGTGTGAACTGTGCAGACTTGTTCACCGAGTTATTCACCGTAAACTCTACCGATGCTAGAAATTCGTCCCAGTCATGCATGGGAGGGTCCACGTTCATGCAGAGAATTTGTTCCACAGTGCGGTTCATGTGCTCTATTCTTCTGTCACTTTGAGGGTGAAATGCTGTCAACATTTACGACTCACTACTGAAGTACTCGTGCATCTTTTACCAGAACGTACTAGCAATGTTTTGATCTCGATCAGAGATAATCCGCAACGGCAAGCCGTGGTACTTTACGACACCCTCAAAGAAGAGACGAGCGGTCTCCTCTGTGTTCACGTCAGTGGTTATGGGAATGAAGTGTGTCATCTTTGTCAAGAGATCCACAACCACTAGTATTGCATCGTGGTTACGGGCCGTGTTCGGGTGATCAATAATGAAGTCCATGCTGATGCACTCCCATGGAGTCCCAGGAATGGGAAGCTGTTGGAGGAGTCCATCAGGCTTCTCGTTACTAGCTTTATTGAGAAGACATGGGTCACATGTCATGCAATACTTACGGACATCGACACTCCACCGTGGCCACCAATAGTGATCCGAGAGTGCTTGTCCGGTCTTTTGACGTCCCACATGACCTGCAACCGGCGGGTCGTGGAGCTGGGAGATAACCTTTGCTCGAAGGTCTTCCAAGTTTGGCAGAACAACTTGTTCTCCGTGCTTGAAGATTCCTGCGGCCTGCACCAAGCCGTACTTGTCCAGATTTTGAGTCTTCAAACCAAGAATTCACACAATGTCCCATCCAGAACCTGTTTACAAAACCGTTGTAATGTATAATCTCTCGTGGTCGTTGCCATAGTGATGCAAGGGGATCTGGTGATTGTACTGTTGCTGTTGCAATGGCCATAAGACACCCACCGACCTTGGTGGTTACTTTAATTTCCACATGCTACCGGCTTAGTGGATCGGCCACATAGATGCGTCCTGGCCGATATTCCCATGTGAACGAGAATCGGCTCAGGTGTTCGCTCCAACGTGCTTGTCGTCTTCGTAGGTTCGGTTGCGTTTGGAAAAATACCAATGGATTATAGTCGGTCACGACCGTCAAACCCCCTTCAGCACCCTCGAGGTAGCAACGTCACATCTTTAAAATGTGTACTACCACAAGGAACTTTTGATCCCTAGTCGTGTACCGCATTTCCGCAGGGATGAGTTTCCGGCTCTCATACGCAACTGGGTGACCGTTCTACGTGAGGACGACATCGAGTCCTACTACTGATGCATCACATGGAACCTCCCATGGTTGCGATGGATCTGGAAGAGCTAGCTCTACCGGATCCATCTACAACGGCTTAGACCTTTTGTGGGTTGATATGGATGCCGTCCTTGTCAACGATGTGTCCAAGATATTCGAGCTCATCTTCTGCAAACTTGTACTTGCTCACTTTTGCATAGAATTTCTGTTCCCGAAGGATCATGAAGATTTCGCACGGATGTTCTATGTGCTCGTCCATTGATTAAGAGAAAACCAGGATATCGTCTAGGTTAATCAAGACAAAATGACTGAGTTGCTTGGTGAACGTTCGGTTCATTTCTCCTTGGAAGGTTCCCGGGGCGTTTGTTAGCCCGAAGCATAACACCCGGAACTGATAGTGTCCCATGTGTGTTCGCAACGCAGTTTTGGGAACATCATCTTCGACGATGCGGATTTTCTGGTACCCTTGGGACAAATCCAAGGATGAAAACTCTTTTGCCCCTTGGAGTTGATAAAAAAGGTCCTCAATCTACGGTAAAGGGAATCGATTTTTCACCATCAGCTTGTTCAACGCCTGGTAATCCACGCATATGCGTAAACCACCGTCCTTTTTGTTCACAAAAAGGATCGGCGCATCGTACGACGAGTTACTTGGCCCGATCCATCCTTTTGCAAGGTACTCTTTGGCCTTTTGCCTTTCTGCTAGACTAAGGCGATACATGGGTCTGAACGGAGGGGTCGCCTCCGGTTGCAACGGAATCGTGTGGCCCATGTTTTTTTCTGGTGGAAGCCCAGTCGGTGGGTCTTGGAATACATCTGAGAACTCCTCCTATAGGGATTTGATCTCTTGTGGTGTGTCTTTCTTCACGTCGTCCTCCACTTTCTATAGCTGAGCAAAGAAACATCGACAACCTCATCGAATACTTCTCTTCACCAGCATCGCTAACAAGCTGGCATGGACTTTGAGTCAGGTCAGAGATTATTCTGTACTTGGAATTAACGTAAAGCGACGCAGTCCTTTTCGAAGGATCCAACGCTTTGGGTCAAAGCACATTAGAGCCTTGTTTTCACACAGCCAGGGATCGCCTAGCACCATGTCAAACAGGTCGAGAAGGTTGAGTACCTTCAGCGTGATACTCTGTGTGTACCCTTGAATAAAATTGCTCGCTTTACAAGTACCAATCACGGGTACCGTACAATTGTCACCGACAACAACTGACCCACTCAATGGCTCGTACTTCAGGCCGACCTGTCGGGTAAAGCCAAGGCTAGCAAAGGATTCATCTCCTCTGGTGTCAGCAAGTACGTTCATAGGAGGACCAACTAGGTGTCCTTTGAACTACATCATCATGTTGCCTCCACTCTTCCGAGTGAACATGCTGGACGATGACAAGCCGAATTTGTGATACATACGGAATCTAGAGAGCGAAGGCCGCAACTCCCATGATTCACCTACTCTTGTCCACATCTTGTGGGAGCGTGTGAATTCGGCTAACACCTTCCCGTTTTTAAATTTGAGTGGGTCAAAATCGTCGACTAAAGGTACCACAAACATGATTGAACTCATCGTTTTGAGGGCGTTTGCTTTCATCACTATGTTCCACAATTCCTGCACGGTGGTCGGTGTTGCCACCACTAAGGAGTTTCGGTCATGCAACTTGTCTAGTGATACAAGATTCAGTGGGCAATGTCGATCAGTAAGTGCAGAATCAGGGCTCCTCAGTGCTGAGGAGCTTTCGGCTGGCTCTTAGGGGCTCATACATAAGGACACCTAGGGGTTGTTCTAGGCATGCCAATCTTACACAAAGATTGTGTACATTGCACTGTACTAATGTATGAAGTCTAAGGATTCATTCCTTGCCCAACTCTCTTTGTTTTCCAAGCATCACCTTGCACACATCCATTTGATCCTACAAGTCTTCCATAACACACCTTGGTGTAAACGCTGCCAGGAGGGTCGCACGACGGGAACTTCCGTCACTAGCAGCGGTCTTGCTGCTAGGAGAGGGTTGTGCGACATCTCAAGGGTTGGCCCACACACCAAGGGGTCGAGGGTGGGAGGTTTATCCCAAGGGCTTGGCGTGTGACCGTCACGCCGGGCGTCCCTCGGATCACAGCTATGATGTACACATGGATGCTGTAGGGGCTGGAGGGATAGCCGGGCAATGGGGCAAGGTCAAGGGCAAGCAGTCGGCAAATCCCTCAGCCAAGAAGACTGGTGGGAACAAGGCCCCCAACCACAAGCGTGGCCGCGACAATGACGAGCTACAGGTGGCGCGCAAGCATCGTAACACGGCCTTCCGTGAGGGAGTGTGCAACAATTGCATGCAGCCCAAACACTTCAGGGCTCAATGAACTGAAGCTGCTGGTGGTGGGCAAGAGGCTGTGCCGTTAACCGCAGCCGCGGCACCTCCAGGGGAGGCTGCACCAAGAGGCCGCGGGCAAGGCAATGGACAGGGTGGCAGTCGCGGCAATGGGCCCAGCCGCGGTAATGGACAAGGCTGTGGGGCGGGTTTTCCCCACCCCTGAGTGACGTTAGTGGGGACCACTCAGGGGTAAAACCGGATCACGAGTGTGGGTTCATGTTTTCCGACGAGGATGTGAAACAATTTGAGCTTTTGACAAGTTCAAATTTCTCTGATTTGAGGAGCCTTGAGCCCTCTACCAAGGCACATTCATGGAAACAACACATACATCATGTAGTACGTGCCACAAGCTTTTCAATGCACGAAACAATGCCTCAATCCCTGAAGAAACGACTAAGTTATGGCCGTTTGAGTTCTCCACGCGTGACGGCGGCTGGCAGCACCGCCAGCAGAGGTCACGGCCGCCCGAAGCGCCCTGATTGCGAATGCAGCTCCAGCTGCCATCCTGAAGCGCCCATAGACCCCAATGAACCTTGCCTCATTGGCTAAGCGTCCATCCAGGGGCGCTTCGGCTCTAGTGGGCGAGAAAGTTGTTTCGTCGTGCTCGAGGTCGAACCGGTCCGTCCCCTGTTTTTTGGGTGTGCGCCTCCCACCTTTGCACTGCTGTATCTCTCTCGTCCTTGCACTGAATGACCCGGTTGTTGGGTCGATTTTGTATGGCTTTCCATGTAGAATAAAGTGGAAACATCAAAACATGCATCTGACATTAGCATGATGACGTAATCATCGTTTTGACCGGCGGCTCCCATAACATCACCCCCCCTACCATCTTCTCCCACGAGAACGCCCAACGCCTTGAAGTACGAGTTCACCGTGAAGAGCCACTCCCACGCACTACCCTTGCCGGCGTAGAACTCTGGCTCCTTTGGCTTGGGCCGCCAAAAGGCAGGTGCGGATGCCAATGCAACACCCCCCAGCGTACTGCTCCCTTGGCTAACGTACCTCGCCTCCACCTCTGCACTCAGCTACTGGTTCTCTTGACGCAACTCGTCAAGAGAACGCTGGATCTGCTCCATGAGGTAGGCCTGGTCGTATGCCGCAGCTGCCATGCTTTCGGTAGTGACACAAAGAAAATCTGGCCAAACGCGCTGTGGCAGATCTGCTGACTTCCTTGGGTCCGCGCAAAGCTGAGCGAACGTCCACACGCTCTGATACCAATTGTGAACCGAGGGACGACCGGCGTGGCACTCACACGCCGAGCCCTTGGGATAAACTTACCATCCTCGACCCCTTGGTGTGTGGGCCAACCCTTGAGATGTCGCACGACGGTCTCCTAGTAGCAAGATCGCTGCTAGTGACCGAGGTTCCCGTCGTGGGACCCTCCTGACAGTATTTGCACCAAGGTGTGCTGCGAAAGACTTGTAGTATCTGTTGAATATGTTTGCCCCTTGTTCAGTCTTGTACGACGGATCAGGAATGCTCTGCCCCTTGTGGAGGTATGATCCCTGGATTTGTTGTAGGGTGACTCAACTATGCTCTGTCTCATGTGAGATATGTCCTGTGAGTACACCATGTAGGTGAGTGGTTAACTTGGCCATTTTGTTGATTTGGCCAAGTGAGAGGTCATGAGTTCGATCCTGGCTCCATGCACATCTTGGTTGTTTTAGAAGCTTCAAAGAAAGAAAGTCCATTGCTTCTGGGAAGCAACACGACTGATCAGTCACCTTGGCACAAGGATGCTTATGTGTCAAGCCCACAGCGCAAGTCTCTTGGTGATGCAGCAGGGTCAAGCCACTTCTCAGGAATGTGATTTTGAGTTCTAGGACTGGACAGACAGCTATAAAAGGACTTGTCTTGCATGCTGATCAATTAACCCTTGCTTGATGCTCTCTTGCGTATTGACGACTTTAGCTCTTCTTGAGATGTAATGCTAAGGCGTTAGTACTCTTGAAGGTGAAGTGTATGCCTGATTAAGTTTGGGGTGCACGAAACATACCTGCAAAGGAAGAAGGTGTAAAAACCTTTGTGAGCTTTTTTGGTTTCGCGGCCTCTCTGCCGGAGGTAGTTAGCTTAGTAGCTAACAGTATCGAATGAACGTGTGCAAGGTGATGCTTGGAAAACAAGGAGATTTGGACAAGGAATGAATCCTTAGACTTTATAGATCAGTACAGTACAATGTACAGAGTCTTTGGGTAAGATTGGCATGCATAGAACAACCCCTAGTGTCCTTATGTACCAGCCCCTATGAGTCAGCCGAAAGCTCCTCCATGCTCCAAAGCCCTCTACCAAGGTGCATTCATGCAAACAACACATGCATCATGTATTACGCACCACGAGCTTTCCAACGCACCAAAGAATGCCTCAATACATGAAGAAACGGCTAAGGTATGGCCGTTTGAGTTCTCCACGCGTGACGATTGCCGGCTACACCGCCAACAAAGGTCACGGCCACCCGAAGCGCCCTTGCATGCAAATGGAGCTCCAGCCGCCATCCCGAAGCGCCCATGGACCCCATTGAACCTTGCCTCATTGGCTTAGCTTCCATCTAGGGGCGCTTTGGCTCCAGTGGGCGAGAAAGTCGTTCAGCCGTGCTCGAGGTCAAACCGGTCCGTCCCCTGTTTTTTGGGTGTGCACCTCCCAGCTTTGCACGGCTGTATCTTTCTCGTCCCTGGACCAAATGACCCGGTTTTTGGGTCAATTTTGTACAGTTTTGCACATAGAATATAGTGGGAATATCAAAACATGCATCTGACATCAGCATATTGACGTAATCGCCGCCTCGACCGGTGGCTTCCATAATAGCGGCCTTGTTGTGCACGCGCGTTCGGCCGTGCATCTGAGTAGTACTTCGGGTTCTCCGGATACACTTTACTCATGTAGTCTCGCAACGCCCTCCAGCTTGTCCAAGCTTGACCCATTGCGGTCGTGGTTGTCTTGTCCTTCAGCTTCTTGCTGGCAAGACCATCACGTAAGAACTCCAACAGTAAGCACTTTGGGTACTTAAAGGTCTGGGTACCGTCGATCTCGGTGAAGCTTTTGGCTTCCTCCACGAGTGCGGTAAACGTGCTCAAGTAGGCCTCAAGTGAGTTACCCAGCTGCATGAATTCCTTGATCTTATGGAAGGTGCGCTTCGCTTCCTCATGCTGAGTACACTTCTTACCCATGATTGTGCACAAGGCTTCCCATGGCATGGGCTACCACTCGAGGTGAGGCCTCTGCGCACTCCACTCCTTGACCACGTACTTGAAGAGCTTGTCTTCAAGATGAGTCGTGGCAAAATCGCCCCACTGAATGAGTGAAGCATTCTGGATGCGTGAGACGTGGTCCATGCGGTTCAGCCATCCGGGCAGCTTCACGCCCTTCTGGAAGATCTCCACTCTCTGGAGGAAGGACGTGTTCATGACCGGCCTCGAGGTCGTCGAGGTAGGCAAGTCGTCGCTGCCACCAGCAGTGGCATCTGCAGCTGCGACGTGTTGCATTTGTTGCTGCATCCAGACATGGGTCACCCTCTGTAACACCTTGTCGAGGTCGTTGCATTGGCGCCTTGCCTCATGGACGGCCAGGCGCTACAGCTGGCGATCACGGTCAAGGACCGTGATGCTCTGCCTGACGTGGGCCAGCGGGTTGGCGAACGCAAACTTAAGCTCTGATGTCGTCAGAGCATCGATGATAGTCTCCAAGGCCTCGCATTGTCCGTGCACCTTTACCCACTGCAGGAGGGTACAGTTTACGTACACGCCTCCAAGGAGTCCCACTTTTTGGAGGAGACTTTCGTCAGTGATGGCGCTCGAGTGGGCGTTGCTCTGCCCCATTGCGGCCACATCGTAGGAAGGGGGGTCCGCCCCCACACCTCCGAATGGTGCCGTACCTCCATCGTCAGTGGTGATCTTGAGTTGGTCCGCCGCTTCAGCAACAAACTCCGCAAGCCTGCAGCGGTCATTGTGAACTGCCTTCGCGGCTCCATCGTCCGGCTCGTTCTCACGGGAACTTCTCGCGTGGGTGCTTTCGGCGCCCTTGCTGCTCTCGGTAGTCTTGCTGCCGTCGGCAGCTTCAGGCAATGCGACGAGCGCCTTGCCCTTCCCGAGCAACCGGCTTGAATTCGCTGCATGACGATGACGATGATTGCGATCCTCGTTGCCTTTGCCATCGTTGGCGTTGTGCTCTTCGTCGGGGTCCCCCTCCAGGAGATCCTCCTCCATCGCGTCGTCCCTCATGTGGGGGTCGCCCACGTGCATGTCGATGTTCTTGTTGAGCAATTTTACGACCCTTGCACGCTTCTCGGTGTCGCCGAGGTTTGCGTTGGTTGCCTTTGGCGGTACGGTTGCCTTTGGTTTGGCAACCGTGCTTGCGGCAACAGCTCCCAAGACTTGGAGTGCCCCGAGGGCGCGTGGTGAGGCCGTCACCACCTTGCCCTTGTTGGTCTTCGACGGTCTGGCACTTGCCATCTTGTCGTCCGTGCAACTAGTACGTGAAAGTCGTCGTGGGGATCACCCCACAACTTCGGGGAAGGATCGCCTCCCACAAACTCCTTGCTCTCATTATCGGTGAGGAAATTATGAATTGAATTTCTATTTTCCTAGGCCGCCACGTCGGCATAAGGTCGTGGTTTTTGGAACTACACTTCCTAAGTCGTGACTCACGGCGATTGGCAAGGGCTAGTACCTAGGAAAACATAAGATTAGAGTAAAAGGAAATGACAAAAACAAATATGAGTGCAGCCCCCAAACTAGGACAAATGAAAGGGAAAGAAGTTCCAGCAATTCCTAGTAATTCCTTCGCTCCCTCCTCTAGCTTCTTGTCCTCCCTTTGTCTCATGTCTTCCTTGGCCTCCTCTTGAGTCTTTTGCGCGCCTCGCGCCCCTTGGCGGTGTCTTCCTTGAATTGGCGGGGTTGGAGTGCGGTCAAGACCCTTCAAGGTGCAACCCTCCTCCATTTTAGGGTGCTCTCAAGTCGTGAGAGTCCCTGGTCTTGGGAAAGGGAGCTGTCCCAATTTTTTTGGATAAGGGAGGGGGAAGGAGTCTTGTAGAAGGGGAGGATTTTGTGGTTTTTTAGGGTGGGAACTCCCCACCCTGCCCCACAAAAATCCTTCAAGCTCTCTGGAACTGAGAAAAGACTGGAAGGAAGTGGCTCCACCAAGTAGAGATGTTTTCCAGCTCTCCAAAGCACTTTATGGCTCTTCAATCCGTGAAGTATTGATGCCGTAGTCCCTGCTGGCGTTTCTGTTGCTGCTTGCAACTGCAAGCGACATTTTGTATATGGCGTAGCCGCCGTTTCCGTCGAACCCTTAGTCGTGTGGGTCATCTCGCTCTGAGAACCACTGTAACCGATCAAGACTCCAGCTCTGTCTCTGAAATCGTCGTCGGAGTTTGCAAAATGGCGTTCTAAGTCCGCGTAAAGTGCTTACCCCCTTCGCAGGACTGAGGGGCCATCATCATCAACAACCCTGAGCCGGGAGACTCGAATGTTTCGAGTCTCCGGAGGCCCATTTCCGTTTTTGACCTTACCCCTGGTTTTGGGACCCAAACCGTAGGTTTTTACCTCAAACTCGTGCATTCGCATGAGTTTTCCGGTTTTGAAACTCATAGTTCATCCTAAACGAACTTGTGTTTTGTTTTTGACGAGTCGGCGCAAAATTGTCCCGTGCGAGGCAGGATCGGCGATTTCGTGCCGACTTCTCTCATGCGCTTCCCTCATCCTCGCTCTCACCCTTGCTCCCCCTGTCCCTCGTCCTCGCTTGCTCGTTTGCAAGGAGGGCGAGGGGGGGGGCGAGGGCACGAGGCCAGGAGGCCTCGCCCTTGAGGCCCTCGCGGCCCCTCAGCCGCGGATTGGACTGAGGTCGCAATCGGCGGCTGGCGGCTGGCCGGCCAGCGCTCGCTGACGCGAGGGGTGGTGCGCAACCACCCCTCGCTTCAGCGATGAGGGAGGGCCGTACCGGCCCTCTCGCTACAATCAAGCAACCTCATTTTTGCATGGTACCACTTTAAGTTGGTGGTCTTATCTATAGACCACCCAATGGTAGCAGTAGACTAGCGGAGGTGGATCGACGGCTCACGCGACCACTCTCCCATCATTGATCACTACCAATCTACCATCAACAAGATAAATTTGACATGGCACGACTTCTTGACGCCACCAAAGAATTTAAATGAATTTACACATGCCACTCTTGCTTGCTTAGGAAAGATGAACTAAAAGTCCAACACTGCGTACATGCTTCAACCACTAAATCAGTGGTCCAGCATGGTTGAGAACATACAGTGATTTTCTGAGATCACCATTGGTAGCAACCTCCCTCCAAAAAGCCCTGTTTTTACAACAACATCGGCCTTAAGTCAGATATCCAAAGGAGAATTGCCAATTTTGGCATATGAGACGATGTATCGCAAATGGTCGCATTTTCCAAATTCATGGAAAATTCCAAGTACAATGCTTGCATGAAGGAATGAAACGGTCGGCGATCCGAAATCCACAACTCTTATCGCGGTGGAGGAACCTCTCAATCTATCTAAACCTTGTCTTCCACGGAGATTTACGTCATTATCAGGAGCAACCAACGGCTCCTCTAGAATTGCATAAAACAAAATGCATATTTTGTGGGATAGTATGAAGCTGAATCAATAAATCATAAAGGATAAGAAGCCACAAGGACAAAAGAGAAGTGTAGAAATGGGAAAGGTTAGGAATAGACGGCATAACTCCCATCTGGTAAAAGAAAACTATGTAGATTGATTGACCATCTAAGGAACTCACATTGCCCAAGATAAGGGTTCTCCGCATTGCAATTTTTTACGAGGGACATGAGGACAAAAAAACCGGTCGTATTCCTACAAGTGCAATGAAGGGGTTGCAATAATTGTAGGATGATTTTGCCACTATTGGATGGAGGAGCTTCTTGTTCATTTGTGTGACTGGGAATAAGTGCAAAGACCCTTTCTTGTAGGACCTTTGAATGATCATGGTGGAGATCAGACAATACCAGGCAAAAGCAGTATAAATCTTGGATGGAAAAAATATCGAATCTATATGAGTACAGAGTACAGTTGTGGTACATGAAAAACCTAGTCGGGCTAGGCTAGCTCAACTCGTACCCCACTAAGGGGCAATAACTTGCTTGCCCTTGTAGGTCGTTGTGGCAAGGGTCTTGGTGCAGTCTTTCCGTTGACTGGCCTCCAGGGTAGCCTCCACCCAGGTTGGCAGACGTTGCCAGGCTTATAGGGGACCAGGAGGGACCTTCAGTTTAGTCTTTCTCTTGGACTCCAGAGTCAGAGGCTTGAGCAAAGCTGAGTTCTTGCTGAATGTTGAGATAGTTCTGAACAGAGAGGAGCTCAACCTTTTGCATCCATGGACCTCGCAAGTCGACCGCCAAAAAGAGAAGCTTCCTTCAGGTGGTTCATTTATGCTATCTCTTGTGCCTTGCTTAGGACAAGCTTCCTTCCAAGAGAAGGTTCTTGGAGTTAAGAGTTGTTTCTGGAATATTTTTTGCACAAGGAAGCAGCTTCCTCCTAGAAGAAGCTTTCTGCGGTGTTTAGGTAAAGCTTCACAAAAGGGGTTTCTTGCTTTTCAGGCTTTCCTCTTACGACTGTTGAACTTGTCATAATATTGCATCTGAAACTTCAATCAAGAGCCTCCTAACGCTGTTACCAGATTGGCCCATGTAGATTGAAGGACCTAAGCTCCATGCATAGAGATGATGATGCATCATAGACCTCATGCCAAGGTTGCATGAGTCTTATCCAATCAGCTAGAAAACCCACTGACCAAGATAGCTCCGCAACATTTTGTAGTAGGTCGCTCCCCTTCCAACCAGGGCTAAGTACAGGCATGCGCAACCCTTTTATGCATGCCAGCACACTTTATTGTGTACTAATCCCTTTGGACTACTTCAGGACTGGCTGCCAAAATTTATGTAGCATGTAGAGGAGAAGATTCCCAATAAACGTGGACCCAAGAAATAACTAAAAGTTTGTACCTTTCTGTGTACTGCTCCGAATGCAATGCCGTCTTCACCATGTCGGAACTCCACACCAGCACAGTAATCATACTTATCAACACGCCCCCTCAATTGGTACGCTGGTGATACAAACCGTGTCACTCCTATATACTCCCGAAAAAATCCTCGAGTGAATCCCAAATGTCCTCATCAAAGAACTGAAGCTGAGTCGCATCTTCGATGGGTGGGAAATCTGAAACCAGGTCAATGCCGGCTTCCTAGCTCCAAAGAACACATTTTTCCTCAGTTGCTAGTGCCAGGACTACATCCTGGTCTATTTCAATTTGGCTCATTCTGGTCAACTTGTCGTAACTGAAAAATGACGGGTCGAGTTCGGGCCCCTCTAAGAGATTTTTGGTTGCTTCATGCAAAAAAAACTCATCTTGATTTTTCATGAGGATAAGGCTACGGATGAGGTTGCAGATGCAAAAGAACTCATCTCTGGTCCCTAAGGCTCCTTACAGCATCCTTCACGCTCCTCTAGAGGTGAAGAATCTTGTTTTAGAATTGTTTCTTAGTTATGTGTTGACTTTCCAGCAGCTGAAGCTTTGTAAAAATCATGCTGGTGAATGTGAAGGTTGCCCTTGTCATTTTTAGCTACAAGCAGCTTGTTTGTAGTAGTAAGAGTCGCTTTTCTATTAATCTCGCGTTAGAAAACCTGTTTCAGTCCTTGTCATCCAAAACTTGTCGACTGGAAACCGTCGCTCTTGCTCACTTTGTCTGCAATGGTTTTTTGCGTGCTTTTCCATCCACTCATGAGCGTGTCATCCAATTTCGCAGGTGAAGGCAAGGTTTCGACACTTTATCGTTATCTGTGGGTGCCTGGACACCTTCCCCTTTCACTGTGTGTTTGCTGGACTTCTCCTCCTTCCTCCTCGAGGAATGTCCATTTGTATTTCCGTGTCTGGTACATGATTTTCCTTGAGAGAGCTGTTGATGCAAAGTCAAGAAGGCATTCTACCCACCCTCAATTAGTCGCTCGAATAATAGCCTTTTTCTTGTCCTTTGTGGAGCCTTCATATTCTTCCTGAACGCGGCTTCTGTTTTCTTTCTTTGCCCGATGGCCTTGATGGGAGAGCGGGCCCCGTGTGAGTAACCCCTCGCTTGCTCACGACCATTCCAAGAGGGGTGCTACACAAACAGCCGCTACATCCATGGGCGCTTGCTCGTCAACCCCTTGGTGTTCCTTTTTCCTTTTTTTCTTCTTCTCTCCTTCTATGCTCGCTGGCCCCCTCCTCATGCTTGCCGCAACCGTTCCAATCGTGGTACTGTGCTTGCTGCGCGTGCTACGCCAGCTGCTTTAGCTACTCGCACATGTTTTGTTCTGCATTGTGTCTTTTCCTCCGTTGTCAGGATACTTGTCATGACAACTTTTATGGTCGCAGGAGGGTTTTATTGGTAAAGCATGTTCTGCATCCGCTGGAAGATCCTCTAGCAAAAGATGATGCTGATGATTGAGGCTGCACTGTCTGAGACTGATTTTTAGACAAGATTCTATCTCCAGCATGACCATCCTGTTGTTACATGGTTAAAGTTATTGCAATAAGCTGGATTTCACTAAAAATAGTCTATTTTTCTGTGATACCGCGTTGTGGAGCCGACTTTGCAAAACATCCTGCACCATCCTGTGATCCACAATAGCCACGTCGACTTGTAGAATGACCACCTGTTGCATCTTTAGACTTTTTTGCTTCAGTTGATGTTGTCTCTTGGACCATGAAGCATGGGATATTCATGTGCGTGAAACAAGCGTCAACAATGTCGGTTTTACGTGTGTTTGACTTCCATATCCCGTCCACAACTGGCCGCTTCTGCATGTATCACGAGAGGGTGTTGCAGACAAGACTACACTGCTCCATACACCTGTAGAAGATATAATTCAAGATAATTTTGGTCACAAATTTGGCTGCTTGCTTAGTTCCTGGCACATGCACAAGTTTGATCGTGCTCTCTTTGAAATTTGAATGAATGCAATGTCCACGAATGTCGATGTGGTTTGTTTGGACTTGAAATTATGTTGATTTTGCGAGGTCAATCGTAGTCTTGTTCATGAAACTTGTTGTTGGTTGCTTGTATCCTCCAAGAGGTTGCAAGGATATGTGACTCCTTGAGACTCGACAGCTGCTTGTAGCTTCCTGTACCAAAGCATGGGGCTTTGCGATAGTCTAGAACTATTTATTAGTTTGCACACTCTGTCTCTCCCGTCATTGTTGCCCTCTGGTTTCTTCATGTAGACGGATGTATCCATCTCACAATATTCTTAACGTGGGGTTGCTACACCTTATAGTCCATCCGTGCTTCAACTTCCAGCATGATGCAAGTGGTGGTGTAGTGGCTCACGGGAGCGTAGTTATAAAAAGCGTCTTTCCCCTCAACTTGCGTGAAACCCTTTGCCACAAGACTTGAACTGGTCAATGCTTCCATCGGCTTTGGTCTTGACGTGAAATACCCACTTCACTCTCACCAGTTGAGACCCAAATGGAAGCTCCATGAGCTCCCAAGTTCCTTGATACATGAGACTTTGGTACTCTGCGTAAAGTATTACTTTTCATTCTGTAGCATGCTCACCCTGTAGTGCTTCTTTTAGGCTCTTCGGCTCTGGTGGAAGCGTGCTCATTGAGACAAGAGCACCAAGGTGTGTGGTGGTCAAGTCAGCCAGGACATCATCCGCCTCTTTGCAAATGGAGCATGCAGTGATTTCCATGTTTGCCTCTTTCAACTCCTACTCTTCTTCTTGTTTCAATTGCTGTCGTAGGAGGCATGTGAGATGCCCATCGTGCATACTAGTTTTATCTTGTGGTTTGCATGTTGGATGCGGACCATCCTCCGTGCTCTCCACTTGGTTTCATCATGACGTAGTACGAGAGGCTGATTATTAGCGGAGGTACATTCATTCCATCTAGCTTCAAGGGGCACAGGCGAGGCCACCAGCTGGTGATCTACTTGACCCAAATCAAGAATGGTAAGTTGTGCATTGTCTTCTTCTCCCTCCTCCAATGTCTCCACATAGGAGTCGTAGAATGTCTGGAGTAGCAGGCTCACTTGATTGCTTAGCCTCCCAAGTACAGCCCATCAGGTTCTAAGAAGTGATGGCACCTTTGCTGGTGATGATGTAATTGGAGTCCGTGTTGTAGAATTCTTAGCCCTTTATGTTGAAGCTTTGTCCAAAGAAGACACCCTATGTTGCTTTTTTGGCTACATTCCGCCGTCGTTCCCTTGGGACATGGAACAGTGAGAAGCATCTAAAGGTGCGTAGCATGGAGATGTCAGTCTTTTCATCATGCCGTGCATGGAAGGATATCGTGCTTGGCATTGACACGTGTGGTATGCGGTTGCATACCCACGCTACTTGTGGAAGTGCAAACGACCACCACAAGTTGTCAAACTGTGCATCTATTAGCATCGACTTCAATGTCTCTTGCATCGTGCAATTTTTCTCTCCACAATAACATTTTTCTGGGGGATGTAGGCTACAGAGAACTACTGTATGATGTCAATATCTTCTAATTGAGTGGCCAACTCCGTGCTGGTGTACTCGCCAGTACGGTCAGTAAGTGAAAGATTTGGTTTCGTATTACTTTGCCTTTGACCCATTGCGATCCACTTGAATAAGCATGTTGGAGCCTTGTCTCTAATGAAAAGAGAATAGCTCCACACCATCCTTGTGGTATTTTCAACAAAGAGCACAAGGTAACGATGCCCTTTGTACATCGTGGCCATATGTAGAGGTCCACATATGTCGTTGTGGACTAGCTTCAGCTTCTGACTTACGTCACACTGTGTAGCTATAGGAAAAATCTATCATGGTAATTTAGCCCGTACGCAGTCTTCACAAGGCTCTGCTACGTCCTTCCTTCCATGTCCTTGATATCAAGCCGTTGACCTACTTGTGCTTCTGCATTGTCCTTGCGGATAGGGTGCTGATGTGGCCGAGCGGTTTGTGCCACAAACTGAGGTCTAAGCCAGAAACTTGGTGAAGGACATATCCCGCCCTCTTGTTAGAGCTAGTGCTTCGAAGTCCAGCTCAATTATGCCATGTGGAAGATGGCAATCTTCTGCGAATGTCTCACCTTCACGGGTCTTCAGAGTCACATGCTTTTTGTTACCGACAATTTGTGTGTCCCTCTTCATTAGTTGCTTCAGTGAGAGGAAGTTGATCGCAATGACAAGCATGTACAAAACATCCCCAAAATTCACGTGAGCACCATTGCAGCTAGTCACTATCATATTTCCTTTGCCCAAAATAGGCACTTATGGCTTGTTTGCCACTTTAACGAAGCCTTGAGAGTAGGGCTCAAGTCCATGGAAGCAGGATTTATCTTGTGTGATGTGCAAAGTGCATCCACTATCCAGGTGCCACACATGGATGGAGCGGACCAGCTCATCACTCTATTTTTCTGAGAGCTAGAACACTAGTCCTATGTAGTCAAACTTCTTCTCTTTGCCTCCATCTTGCTTCTTGGTCTCCTTGTACTCATCTTTCATAGTCTAATTCTCCTTATTGCCAGCGTCCTTCTTCTTCCCCTTTCCTCCTGAGTTGTTGGATTTGTAACATTGCTATCGCCTAGCTTGCTCCTCATCCCACATCCTTTTTCTGCACTCCCACTTCATGTGCCCAATCTTCTTATGGTAATGATGTTCAGTTGCGGGACGTGGTCATGCGTTCTAGCCGTATGCACTGCGCCTATTGCTGTTATGTGCAGACTGGGAAAAAAAGGTGGATGTAGAATACTTGGCGGACTGGCTGTTCCGCAACGGCTAAGAGGAGGATACAACAACACTCAAGCCCTAGTACGTTGCATTGAAAAGAATGCTCTACTTCTCTCTCATCAATTTCCTGTTATGCTGGTAATTTAGAAACATTTTTGCAAAAGTATGATTCTTTGAGCTCAGCTTCATGCTTGAACTTAAGTATGCCCCTGTCAGTCCGTTGAGGAGAAAGGTCACGAATACAGGCTCTGAGACGCGAGCATATGTCACCATGAGCTGATCAGAAAGTGACTTGGCCTTGTTGATGTAGGACTTGATGTTGTCAAAACTATTGAGGTTGATGTGCAAGAGTTCTTTTAGGAGGTGGGATTTGAAAGTCGAGTCACTAGACATGTAGGTCCTTAGTAGGTGGGACCATTCTTGGCGAGCTGGCTCAACAGTCACTTCGTACATCTGTATGGCATGCTGGATGCGAGGAGTGAGATGGTTGTTTAGCATCATCAAAGTATCTCATGTGAAGTAGTTGTACTCTACCACCATGCTTGAGGGCGACCTTGGGGGGGGAGGGCTGTAGTAGCCATTGTAGAGCTTCTAGATCCTACGTATTTGGACGACTTGTTTGAACTTGTGCGCCCAGTGTGGAAATTTCTCGTCGTCAAAATATCAACCTTGATCTGGTTAAGATATAGTGAGGCTGCCTCTTTGGGCACACTTTCCTCCATGCCTTGATATGCGTTGCCTTATGCAGTCATCTTGGGACTGGCACAATGCCTTGTGTTGCAGGTTGCACCACATGTGGTAGTAGTGGTGCTCCCACCTAGACTTATGCTGGTTGTGCTGCAAAGGGTTGCGATACTGGTTCTTGGTGCATTTGCTGGAAGTGTACCGTGGGTTATACCATCGGAGCTGGTTGTGGCTTTTGAGCCACAAATGGCTGTGGTATGCCTCTTTGTGGTGGTACAACCGATTACACTTGTGGAGACATGGCTGGTTGTACGACTAGAGAAGAGCTGTCTTGAGGTAGATGTGTAGACAATGCTTGTGATCCTGGTTGCCATTGCATCTACTGCTGTTGTTGCTGTAAGGAGTGAAGCTGCTACTATTGAATTTGTTGTTGCTGATTCCATACGAGCTGCTGCTAAAGCTGTGTGATTTTGGCTGCTTGATGCACATGTGACTGTTGTAGTTGCTACGTCTGCAATGCTTGAGCTGCATGGGTAAGCTACTCATGTTGTCAAAGGAACTCTTGAGCAAAAATCTGCCACTTGAGTGCCTCCCTGTCTTACTCCATAGCTTGACGTGCTACAATTTCTTGTTGTGCCATGCATTGCGCCTCCTTAGCCAGGCATTGCGCCTTTGTAGCTTGAAATTGTATGTGGTATGCGACATGGCACATCTGCTCTTGGCCCATTAGCATGCCATGAAAAACTGATTGATCATCAAGTGTAGGAAAAACTGACATAGCATTCTCCTCTTCCATGTTTTGTGTGCTTTTGTGCAGTTGGAAAGCCTCTCACACGTGTGAAGTGGCATCACCTCCGCTTCTGACTCAATGCTAGTATATGAGTGGTTTAGAACATCTTTACCACCAATGTACTCTGTCGCTAGTAGTGGTACAAAGTGATAAGAGAACCTCCTAGAGCTCGGATGCCATGTTGATTTGTGTGACAGGGAGCAAGGGCCAGGAACCTTCCTTGCAGGACTTCTTCAGTGATGAGCAGTGTAGCTTGTAAAACATCAGGAGAGAGCACTAGAAGTCTTGGATGGGGAAATTTGGGAATCTTTATGAGTACAAAGTACAGCTATGGTACATGAAAACCCTAGTCAAGCTGGGCTAGCACAAATCCTGGCCCACGGAGAGGCAATGTCTTGCTAAGCCTTGTAGGCCATCGTGACAAGGGTCTTGGCGTAGTCTTCAGGTTGGCCTCCAGGGCAGCTTCCACCGAGGCTGGCAAGCGTTGTCAGGCTTATAGGGGTCTTGGAGGGATCTCCAGCAGAGTCTTAGTCTTGGGCTCGAGAGTCAAAGGATTGAGCATAGCTGGGGTTTTGTTGAATGCTGAGATAGTTCTGAACTGAGAGGAGCTCTGCCTTTTGTACCCATGGACCTCAAAAGTTGACCGCCTGAAGGACAAGCTTCCTTCAGGTGGTTCATATTTGCTGCCTCTTGTGCCTTGCTTAGGGGGAGCTTCCTTCCAAGAGAAGCTTCCTTTAGTTCAAAGTTGTTACTAGCGTCTTTACTACCCTAAGGAGAAGTTTTCTCCTTGAGGAAGCTTTGTCAGTTCTTCAGGTGAAGCTTCACAAAGAGGTTGCTTGCTCTTCAGGCTTTCCTCTAACGATCGTTTGCCTTGCCATACTGTTACATCTGAAATGTCGATCAGGAGCCTCCTGAAACTTGTACCAGATTGGCCCATGTAGACTGAAGGGCCCACACTCCATGCATGGTGATGATGATGGAGTGTAGACCTCATGCCAAGGGTGCATGAGTCTTATCCATTAAGCAAAAGGACCCCCTGACGAGGGTAACTATGCAACATTGTGCAATAGGTCGCTCCCCTCCCTGCCAGGGCTAACTAGAGGCATGTACAATCCTCTTTTGCATGCCAGCACAGTATGTTTCACACCAGGCCCTTTAGACTGCTTCAGGGCTGGCTGCCAAAGTTTATCTGGTCTGTACATGAGAAGATTTCCAGTAAACGTGGACATGGTAATTTACCAAGAAATCCATAGCTTTCCGCACAGTGCTCCGAATGCAGTGGAGTGTTCACCATGTTGGAGCATGACACCATCACAGTAATCGTACCTCCCAACACTTCTTACAGTTTTGCAAGCAATGACATTGTTCAACAACTCGGTTCTTAAACTAAACCAAGGACGTTAGAAGGATGAAACATCGATGCATGCTTGCAGATCTGTTGAATTTGGAAACCTCTCATAGTGCAAGTCCAAGATCATCCACCCGTCTAGAGAATCTCTCCTAAAAAACCACAAAATTATTCTCGGGTGACATCTTTTTTACCGGCACAATATGCAAATGGGATGCAACAGTGGACCAGTTAATGTTAACATGAATGCCACAAGATGACACCCATCCCTGGTTAAGCGACCCATGATGCCACAATGGTTATGAGAAAGAATGGAGTTCAAAGTAGTAGAGGAAGTTGAAGTAGTAAAAAAAACCAGGTGCTATCTTTGGATGTGGCTAAGAGATGTATGCGATGTGGAGCTCAAGCCTGGCTAGTCCATGTGTGGATAAGGGAAGCGTAAGAAACTACAGTAGCTGAGGTAGTTACAGAGGTTTTGACACCTCACAATCTTGCAGCCGTACCGGAGGAGTTTGCATCCCTGATTGAGGAATTCAAAGGGGTTTTTCCTGGTGAACTACCCTAAGAGCTACCTTCATAGTGGAACATCAGCTATCACATAGACCTGAAGCCGGAAAATGGACCAATAGTAAATGGGACCTATCGGATGAGTGACCATGAGCGAACAAAACTCGAGAAACAACTGGATGAGATTCTCGGTCAAGGGTTCATGTGACACTCCATGTCACCCGGTGCATCACTTACAATTCTTGTGTAGAAAAAAAATAGACAGATGCGTATGGACTACCGACCTTTCAACGACAATATCATCAAGAACCACTACCCTTGTTTGCGAGCAGACAAACTTTTTCATCAACTCCGTGGGGTTAGAGTTTTCATCAGATATGACCTAAGTAGTGACTATCATCAGATTTGCATATATGATAAGGACGTCAAGTAGACAACATTTCAAAAGAGATACCCAAATGAAATTGGATTTAAACATTGAATCGTTTTTTCATGGTCAAAACTTGTCAAAGGAGGGGCTTTGTCGAATTCAAAAGTTCCACCTACGTAATTCCCACAGTCATTCATCAAATTGAATGGTCTAGCTGGAATTGTTTGTTGAATTCATATCTGGATCATGGGTCTCTAGTGGTTAGCATGTGGATGTTGTAAGTGATTTTTTAACTTAGACAACAAAATGCATGCACTTTTGCGGACTTTTGGTTGCAAATCATGGCCACCAAAGGTTCTGCGTCTGGCATTCCACGTTCTGTGAACCAAAAACATGAGATTGACAAGCTCTTGACCGTTGTTAGCATTGAATGATCAGTGCTCGCCTATTTTTTAGTCAAACTGTCGGTCCAAAAAGATTTTGTGCAGGTCCCTTGTCAAAAAAAATATTGATTTACTGTCGAATTTAACAGTCCAGGTTTGGCCGACCTCGAAGTCAACCCCTACGCAATTAGATTGTGCAAAAATTTCATCATTTAATTTGTGGAGCAATTCATTCATTGAATTCATGGTTCACTAGGGTACGGGCACTTTGAGTTCATGGTTACGCGGTTTGGACTTGTGAACGTCCGTGCAACATTCATGGTAGAAAAGAAGAACATTTCTTTGCTTGTACCTCAATAACCTTGTTGTCATGTCTCTTGACGGCATTTTGGTGCATAGTTGCATCTAGAGGAACACAATGGAAATGTGCAAAACATTCTTGAGAATTTAGAAGGGGAGAGCTCCTATAAAAAATGTTAAGATGTGACTTTGGTTACCATTCTATCAAGTTTTACGGCCACATCATCTGCGGAGGTCTGATAACCAAGGACTCAAAAAAGGTGGAGGCAACCACTGATTGGCTTATGCCAACCAATGTTTTGGATGTTCAAGTGTTTTTGGGCCTGTGCAACTACTACCGTCAATTTGTAAAGGATTATGCCCAGACGTCAATGCCTCTCTCTGATCTCACTCGTAGAACCATCAAGTAAAATTGGGAGGAAAAAAAAAGAGAATCGTTGGACTGCTTGAGAAATGTACTCACTTGAGCACCTGCCTTGCAATCGATACATTCAACAGTGGACTACACCATGGCTAGCGACACATCTGATTGATCAATTGGAGCCGTTCTCCTCGAAGACAATGGCGGTGGAGAACAAAAAAACATCCTCTTCTTGTAAGAACTATCCAGGACGGAACTCAACGGCATGGTAAACAAAAAAGAGATGCTCACAGTCATGTATCAGGACGGTGAAACTCTCAATGCTGGCAATGCATCATCCACACCGACCACCATGCTATGAAACATCTCAAGACGGAGAAAAACCTAAGCCGTGGACAAACTCAATGAATGGATTTCATCGAGTCCAACTTCGACTACGACATCAAATACCGAACTCATGCTCTAAATTGGCCACCAGATCTCATTGCCAAAAGCAGCATGCTACTCATCGAACGACACCTGTACCTCATGATTCTCTTTGCGAAGGGCTACAAGAAGTTTTACGCGTATGAAAAAACCAAATTCTGGTTCCATAACCCCTACTGGCGACAATGATTCACTCGCCTGGTCATTGTAGCACCAAACAAGGAGATAAAAGCGGATTCTATTAGAGGAGTGTCAAGATACTGGTCTATGTGGAGACTTTGGTGAGGATGACGGTAAAGAAGCTTGAAATCTAACCGCACGAGGCCACTATGACTACTGAAGCCTCTCTCTTTTCCGACGGATTCGTGGGTCAACATCAGCATGAAATCCCTAGTAGGATTACATGCCATTCCTGATGACTATGATGCCATCATCGTGGCTATGACACCATCCCAATTATGACCAACATCACTGAAGAAATAACAATGCCATTGTTTCTAAAACAGATCTTATGGCTGCACGGTGTGCCACGTACCATCATAAGAAATCATGATGGTCGTTCTACTGCTCGTTTCTAGTGCAAATTGTTGAGGTTTTAAAACAATAGGATCCAAACATAAAAAACATTCCATCCTCAAATGAACAAGAAAACAAAGCAAACCAATCCAACGCTTGAACAAATTTACTACAAATTACGTGAATTGTACAACATTGATTGGATAGCTAAACCACCAAATGCTGGACTTGCATACAACTCCTTTGTTTCCACCAAAACAAATGAAGTTATGTTCAGAGTAGTCTATGGCAGGCTTTCCACCATACCAGCAGGACTTCAAGGCCAAAGCAACAATCCCGCGGCCAAAATTCACCGACAGGAATTCTCCAACCTTGAGGAAGAAACAATATGAACTCTCGCGAAGACACAAGTAGTCATGAAGCAAGCAGTGGATCAACATTGCAGCGATGACGTGTTCAGCTCTGGCGATGGTGTCCTACTCAGACAGGCAAACATCAAACTCGAAGGAAAGAATTTTGTGAAGCACAAACCCCAGTGGTTGGGAATGTTTGAGATCAAGTGAATACAGAACCCTGTCATTGTTTGCATTTGCCTGCCTAAAAGCATGGTAAACTATCCTATCTTCCACAAGAGTAAACTTAAGCACTACTGAGAAACCAATGACAACTTTCCCGGCATAGACATCGCACCTCCACTTTTTTGAAAGTGGACCGTGATACGGAATACATGATTGAAGACACCCTTGGCCATTGGCATCGAGGAAAATGATCAAGTATCTGGTCACGTGGCATGGATACGATGGCGCACACAACAGCTAGAAAGCCTATGACAACATTCGAGATGTCATACAGCTAATCAACGGCTAGTAACACCATCGCTGGCTTACATCTGTTTACACGCCAGGACGTCATAGCTAAAAGGTGAGGAATTCTTGTTTCCCCAACACACACGAGTCCCCAAACTCCGCGAGTGGGAATTTGTGTAATTTCATTCACGGCCCACTACGCGTCAACCTCGAGATTTTCAGGCTATTCGGTCAAGGACATTTTGGCCACCTGCCCTGGCCTCTGGTGTTCTGCCTCGGAAGGTTTTAAAAAATACAGAAAATGGTGGAAATAAGTTTCCTCAACCATATCAATGTCTCGATGTTTTTTGGTTAACCTCTTGATGGTGCTAGAATTATATGAACACATACCTTAACAATCTTCTAGCCCCCGACTTCTTGGTGGAGCTTCTCAAAACGACCAGTCACGCCGTGACCTCACATGCATCACTCAGCTCAAGTGCCAAGCACTTGACATATGCCTCACTATGATTCTTGGCATTGTAATTATGCATTTGACTTGTTTGACACTTGGCGTCAACGTACACATACTACTTAGTATACATCATCAGTTTGTCCCAGTTCCTTGAATAATCTCTTGCATCGCATCTCATCCCCGTGAACCACCTAGGTTACGCTCGGAATAACGCAAATCACATCACATTGCGGTTCTTGTTCATTTTGTTTCATTCATTAATACATCATCCTACTATCAAGTGATTGTTTTGGTCTTTAGTCCCTCACACTACAATGTAGCACTCCTAGCTGGATTCTGCATTCCCTCTCTCTAAAAAGGGCGTATTGGATGTCATGGTTGGGCATCCGCTCTCACATTGGAGCTCCTAGCAACTCATTTTTGGCAGGATGACACTTTCAAAATGTTTAACAGTTTTCCTAATGTCAGGCTGTTATCGTTTATCCATGCCATTTAGTCGTACCCCAAAAACTGTGATGTGCCATCAACAAGTTGCTAGAAAGTTTTCATATTCCAAGAGGTATACCAAATCATAGGAAATCTTCTTAGCCTTGTAAAATTTGGAGAAGATAATGTGGTCCAAACCGCCCTTGATTCATGTCACTTGTCTTTGTGAAGAACATGGCATAACTAAAGCGAGTCACATCATTGCACTATGTTGGTCCATTTTCATGGTTAGTGGAAAAAACAAAGTTTGAAACCTTCATGATTTTTGCACATGGATGCTCTCACATTTGTGCTCAATGCACTTGGATGGTTTTTTTTTTTGCGCCATCAAATTAAGAAAAAAATGCATGTTTGAAGCGGTCTGCAACAAACAGGTTGAGCTGCCCAATGAACTCAAATCATCACGACTTCTCAGAGTGCATTTAGTTTGTTAAAAATGAGATTTTCCTTTGCCTCATCCCCATTCTCACATGCCATTTTTTCAAGTCCACAATCAACCATGGCCATTATCTCCAATGTTTTCAAGAAAGGGATGTGTTCCAAAGATGGCCCACCGGTCTAGGATTGGCCACATGCATCTCCAATCCAACACATAAGGTGCCATTGTCCCAAATGCCCTCCCACGTGGAGCCGGAAAAACTGATCAGCAATGCCTAATTGTGCGGCTCTTAAAGGATTGAACTAGAACTGGAATGAGTGTACTGATGAGTGCTGAATTCATTGAGCACATGTATACAAGTGTCATAACTATAATGAATCATAATAGAGGCCTTGGAAGCTTGGTACTAGCTTGAAGTACAAGGTCATGTTATGATTGGTCCTCGAATTTTTTTCCAAGAAATGAAGGGCTTTCAAACAAAAGTAACAAATTTATTCTCAAGATTGTATCACCATCATTTCATTGACCAAATCATGTTTTGATATCAATATGGTATAGAACATGGCACTTAAGTTAGAGCACTTGGCCAATTCACCCACGGACAATCGACAATGAAACCCTAAGATATGTGTGTGTTGGCATATGAATGTGAGAAAAACAATTGTCCACAAGTGGAGTTTAAGGACTAACGCAGGTCTAAGAAGTAAGACCTCATCCGGTGCTTTACAAGATGCAAGCTGTTGAGGTTCAAAACAATCCTGTTTTAAGTGATTAACATATTGTACTTTATCATGAGGCTCCTTACTTTGTACAATTCAACGTACCCCTACCGCACTATAGATTTACAAGTCTTGCTCAATGACTTTATCTTGTTGTCAACATCTTAAGATGTCCTTGATCTCATGCTCCATGAACCATGTATGCCCAATGGTAGCTCTTTCACACACTAGTTTTCTAGTGCACTTTACTAGTGTGCTTACATCACGAGAATACATTAAGATTTGAGTGTTTTTCAAGAGTGCACACTAACACAACTATATCCCTTCCCTTTCCGTATCTGTCTTTCTCTTACAATCTCATCTATTCCTTATTATCCCTTTTCCCATCTCTTTCTCTATCTCTCTCTCTCTCTCTCTCTCTCTCTCTCTCTCCCTCT
>SZWC01002954.1:59394-96664 GCA_023375785.1 Penium margaritaceum | reverse complement strand
CGGCTGCCAGCCGACAGCCGGCCCTGCTGGTGCAGAGGGCCCCCCGGGTGCTGCCCGGGGCCGTGCGGCACGGCGCCCACCGCGCGCGCCTGTTCCCGCGTCATGTACGTCGGCTCCGCGTTCTCAAGCACCAAGCGCGCCTGCGGTCCCTGTGCCTGGGTGCCGCCGCCCCTGCTGCTGTGGCTGCCGGCCACGCCATTGCCGCTGTCGCCGCGCTCGCGACTGCCGCTACCGGGTCCCACGCCAGGGTCGCCGCCGCGCGCGTTGGCGGTGCCGGTGGCAGTCGCGCCTGCCGCCCTGCTGGCTGCCGCGGCTTTGATCTCGCGGTACTCGCCCGCCTTGTTCTGGCCCGCCTGCGGCGTGGGCGGCGTCGGCGGAGCCATGACAGGCTGCTGCTTCTGTATTGGAGGTAGCTGGTAGTTCTTGGTAATGATGTTGCTGCTGCGGCAGCAACAGCTACTACTGTTCTTGCTGGTGCTGCTACTGCTGCTGCTGCTGCTGCTGTCGTCACTTGTGCCCTTGCTGCTCTTGTTGCTGCTGCTCCTGCTTCTGACGAGGGTGCTGATGGTGCTGCTGTGCTGAAAACATTTCACCACAAAGAAAGACGCTAGAGAGGGAGAGTGCGAGGGAGGTAGAGAGCGAGAGAGGTAGAACGAGAAGGAGCGGAGAGGGAGAACAAGGGGAGCAAATGGCTCCCAAGTGACGAGGGGGGATATCTGGCAACTCGCGCATTCTCTCTCTCTCCTGTGTCAGGCTCCCTACTCGCACACGGGACCTCGGGAAAACGTTGAAGCTCAAGACGCACAACACGCCATTGACCAAGGCAGCTGATTACGAAGGACGATGTATCACCCAACCGTCTGCAGCCCGTCGCAGTCGGGGCCGGTGAGGGTATGCTCGCTCGCGTGATTGCGTCCTTCCGTCGCTTTCTTGCTTGGCTGTTTGCTTGCTCGTTCTCTCGATTGTTTTCTTGGTTGTTTGCTTGGTCGTTTGCTTGGTGGTGCCCGGAGCAAGACATGCTGCAGCTCACTTCAACACGTGCTTGATCGAACGGGCGTGCTCTGCATGATTGATTTTCTGCGGCCGGTCGGTCTCCTGCTGCTGCTGCTGCTGCTGCTGCTGCTGCTGCTGGCCGCATGAGTTTCAGTTGGAGCGCCGTCGTGGCAGATCCTCCTGGTCACTGAGGCTTCCCTGTAGCTGCTTTTGCTACTGTTGCTACAGCAGCAGAAGCAGAAGCAGCAGCAGCAGCATGCTGCTGCTTCTTCTTCTGATTCTGCTGCTGCTGCTGCTGCTGCTGCTGCTGCTGCTGTAGCAACAGCAGCAATAGCAGCGACAGGAGAACCGCAGTGACCAGAAGGATCTGCCACGACGTCTCTCCAACTGAAAATCATGCCAAAGGGAACGGGTACGTGCGCGTGAACCCAACATGATTCCGCTTGCGCCCGGCATGCTCGACCGCGGACGATCATGCGCAGCATGGTCACCCATCTGCCCAGCCACGTGGCCGCCTCTGCTGGCAAATTCGTGCTCAGCAAACAGGTCCCCCCCCCCCCCCCCCCCCCCCCAATGCGAGCGCCCAGATTCAGCCCCGGGCGCAGATTCGGTTGGGCCCGGGCAACAGCATGCGAGCGGCGGAAGCTCGCATGTCGCCAAGGCCGCGCGGAGGAGGCCATGCATAGCGCGCGGCGGCGCGGGCACTGCAGGTGCGCATCCTGCCGTGCATGCGCAAGTGTCTTCATGCTCTGTCTTGAACCAGCGCTCTGATTTCGATTTGGGCGGTTTTGCGCGACGCCTTAGCCGACAAGGTTTTAGTCGTGCAATGCCGCGGCGGTCAGATTCGTGTTTAGTTAAGTCGCGTTCTACATTAAATAATTGAACCGCCAGTATGGATTCGCGTTCTTGTTAAACGGGTTAACCGCAATATGAAATTCACACGTCGGAGAGATTCGCTAAGATCCTATAAGCGAAGCCACCTGTCTATCGGTATTTTTGTTAGACGGTCAGTGGGTACAGAAGTGTCGAAGATCGGTTCCCGCCTTTTACATGTCCAGAGACATTTGTGCGACGGAGGATCTTGTCCGTACACATTGTACCGTTTTGATGAGCACAAACAGTCGCATCAGCGGGTGAAATATGAGAGGACGGTGGACTCATCTGTCAAATGCATTGCAAACCCATGTTTTTGCACATTTTCGCTAGTCCATCATAAAATCCTCTCTCGACTGCCTTTCTTTTTTGCACTTTCCATTACCGAATGGAAAAATTCAGGTTTTGCTTTCGGTAGATGAGAACAAACGCCTCACACATTTTCATAAGTAAGAAGGCGGGAAATACATACTTCTCAGTCGACGGCACCAGGCGAAAATACCTCGAGCCGCAGGTATCCTGTGAAATGAAATCAACATGTAACCGTTTCACGAACGAAAGCCAGACACCTGGCAACGAACGCAAGAAGACTGACCGGATGGTTGAGCACTCGGGGTCAAGTAAGGGGGCACAACATTTCTCCCTTTCGATTTTGATTGTATGACTGGTGGGCGGGACTAGACGTGACTGCTGTGCTATGGTGAGTGAAAGGTAAGTGGATCACGGGGTGAAGGACAAAAGACGAGCCAGGTTTTTGGGATAGATAAATACCTTGTTTTAATTAGTAACTGTACTTCGATGATAAGTATCAAGTGCGTTCAGCACATGTTTACAAAGTCGAGAATCACAATGAGGCATATGTCAAGTCATCAGCGTTCGAGCCGAGCTACGCGTGCTAGGTGAGAAGATGCGTGGAAGCTTCCTAGCGACACAGTCGCCGACTAGGCGATAGTGCCTGGTCAGACGGTGACGACAGTCACAGGTCGTGCACACAACGGCAAGGGTCTCGCTAGGAGACACAAGACAAAGTGTCAGAATGCTTCAACAGCATTTGCAGAGAGAGATGACAAATGACAGGTCCATGGCATAAGTACCTATCGCGGCCCACGGCGGGTGTCGCACGCGGTAGTGCGAGATGTGTCCTAAAACTGGCCGAAAAGCATTGTTTTGGCCGTAACTCTGCGCAGACATGTCAGAACGCTACGCCGTCTAAACCTAGATGTGCAAGATCACAAGCCGGACGCTACGACTGGTCACATGCATGCATCCGGCATCAAACGGTGGACACACAATGAAAAAACATGCAAATCGGGCCCACGGCCAGTCCACCGATAAACTCCTGCGTGCTGCAGAAAAACTGTAGGAGGTCCAGGATAGCGTCCAGAGCTCTGGAACTGTTGTCGGTCAACTCCAAGCTGGTATTCCGCAACCAGATGACGCACCGGTACCACCAAGGTCCGCTTCAGGGATCTGCACAAGTATGGACATGGCCGAGTTGTCACAGTAAACTGTACAGGTTGACAAGAACGTCACAAATCACAAAACTCCCCCATGTCTCGATGGTACGCATGTCCATACACGTGCAGCACTGAGACCAGTACAAGAACGAGTGCAACGACAGATGTGACACGGACATAGTCACACCCCACACTCAACCACTCTCACGCAAGGGGCGAAGCCCAACAGAACGAATGGCCACCACAAACTTTCCTCATGCTAGTGCCTTGGTCAAGAAGTCAGCACGCTGCATGTGAGTGCCAACCCAAATGACGGAGATCACGTGTCGCTCCATGAGATCACGCACAAAGTGATTCTCAACCGCAATGTGCTTCGTGCGAGCATGAAATACATCAGATTTCTCCGCAATGGTGGGAGCACTCTGGTTTTCGCAACGAAGCACAATGGTAGGGACTGACTCACCTAGCTCAAGGAACAGGTGGTGCAGCCATTTTGCCTTAGCAGCCCTTGCACCCAAAGCAGCATACTCTACCTCCGATGAGCTACGTGCAATGCAGCTCTGCTTCCCGCTGCATTAGGACATTGCAGTACCAGTGAACAGGAACATGTAATCGATGCGACTGCGTCCATCTCGGCTCCAGGCCTAGTCACTGTCAGTGCAGCCGTCAACCACCACCAAACACTGCCGGCGAAAACAAAGTCCGAGGTACGGTGTGGAGACCAAGTACCGCATCACTCGCACAGCCGCGTGAAGGGCTCTAGCGAGTGGAGCCTCCGAAAAATGGGCAAGGGGGTTGACGGCGAAGGCCATGTCAAGATGTGTGGTAGTGGCCAGGTACATCAGAGATCCAATGAGATGGAGGTCCAAGGTCACATCCAGTGTCTCCCCCAGGCGTGTGGTGTGGTAGTCGTGGACACTTTGCCGAGGAGGTTGCTGAAGCGCTCCCCCACAACACGTGCGTATCGGGCCTGATGCAATTGTAGAGTATGACGTCTGCGGTCTTGCACGATCTCCATGCCAAGAAACACCGCTGTTGGACCAAGATCCTTCATCCAGTAGGCAGTCTGGAGGATAGCCTTGGCCTCCTTCAAGGCCTCTAGTAAAGGAAATGCCATCACAAGGTCTTCGACATAGACCAGGATGGCGGTGAACCGCTCAGGCGTCCTTTGGTTGAAGAGAGAGGGATCTGCCTCGCTCTATACATATCCCGCACGAGTCAGGGTGCCAGTGATCTCCTGGTTCCAACAACGAGGAGACTGCTTGAGGCCGAACGAGGACTTTTGCAAGCGCCAGACCTTGTCACCGTCCTCAAAGGAAGTGGCTGAGCCACATAAATCTCCTCATCCAGAGAGCCATGGAGGAACACATTGTTCACATCCATTTGGTACAGTTCCCAGTCATGCTGAGCTACTACACCGAACAAAGCTCGAGTCAAGGTCATGCGGTGGACAGGGTAAAACGTGTCAGTGAAATTGATGCCCTCGATCTGAGAGTACCCCTTGACAACCAAGTGAGCCTTGTGGTATTCCAGTGAGCCATCCGGCTTCACTTTCTTGCGAAAGACCCACTTGACCTGAATGGCCTTCCTCCCAGGTGGAAGGTTGACTAACTCATAAATTTCGCGCTCTCGGATGGCACGAAGCTTATCCTCGCGGGCACCACGCCAAGCGTCAACATCCAGTGATGAGAGAGCTTTCCTCAGTGTGCCCGCGTCAGGCCCCATAGAGGGAGAGCTCCACGTGGCAAGAGCGCATGCCTTAATGCTAGGTCTAACGACCACAAGATTAGGTAGTGCATCACAAGCGATATGAAACTCATGAGTGACGAGGTCGTGCCCTACGGGCCACGTTGGATGTACCTCAGTGTGCTCAGTGCGGACACTCAGGCCTAGGGACTTTGTGCCGGTATCACCACTCGCGATGCTACGAGTGGAGCGTCTGGGTGCGGGACTAGACACTCGCTGGGCTCCGGAGTCCAATGGTTGAAGACGACCGCTGGGCTCACGGGAGTAACCTGGTCTCGAGGGGCGCACCTCAGGCTCTAGAACAGGCACTACCACACCTGGGGAGGCTTGAGGCAAGGGAGCCGGTGATGACGAGTGAGGAGATACGTGTGTGGGAGACACGGGACTCGGTGTGACAGTAGGAGCAGGTGAGGCAGGACCACACATAGAGACAGGAGTGTCGGCGGACACAGGTACGCTCATAGAAGTACGCACAGGTACAGGATCATGTGGGGTGCAAGGGAAGAGGGATGATCGCTGGGTCATCAAGAGCCGGAGAGCACAATGTGGAGGGAGCTCAAACGGACATATCACCCAGGCGAGAGGTGTTCGCAAGCATAGACTCCCCCATCCGTCGAGAAACCTCACACATAGGAACGTGCGTGACGGACACATACCCGATGGATGTCGTATCACTGTAGGTGAGGAACTGAAAGAAGAGCACGTCGCGTGACTCGACAATGCAACAATGAGCAGGGTCCCAAAAGCGCCAGGCCTTCGACCGTGGGGAGATGCTTCCAAAGGCACACAAGCGACCCCGCGGTGGGACCTTGGATTCTTGCTGGTCCTCGGTGTACCACACGGAAGCCTCTTAACCTGATATGATCCTTGTCCATGGCTGACATTTGGACAGGCATAGGACGGACTAGGCATGCATTGCTCCCTTGGAGCAAGTCCCCTAAGTCTGGTCCAGGTAGACAAGGCATGCACTGCTCCTTTGGAGGAAATCCCCTTGGTCTAAACTGGATAGTATAGCCAGCAAACACTACCTAGAATAACTCCTTGTGGCTTAGATGTTCCAGAGGTAGTCTCAGGAGCGAGAGGTCATTGGGTCACATCCCAACCTAGTGACTAATTTTCTTTGTGACCAAAAGGGGGACAAGAAGGTTCTAAGAGACATCTTAAAACATTCCAAGGTCCAAACGGGTGGCTGGCGCCACTTGGCAGTCACAGGGAGCGCCATGTTGGCAGGGGGGATGATGCAATCCAGATTGCCCCCAAAGTGGCTCATCCAAGGAGCCACTGCGCGCCTAGGCTAGAGGCTGGCTCTTCGACTATAAGAACCTGTCAGTTGCCTGTCATTGAGTACAGTTCTTACCTTTGAGACTCCTAACAGAGTTGTCCACTAGAGGCAGACACTAAAGAAGCATTGATTGGTCTAAGCCCCAAGAGTTCGCTCCTCACGCGAAAGTGACCAGGTGCTAAGGACACAATGAAAGGAAGTGATTCCTATGAATTGCTCAGTGTGGAACCTTGGCTCTGAGGGTGATATCATCTCTTGGTTGCAATTTCAAGAGCGGTCGGCTGGAACCATTGTGTCGGAACCCGTTTTCTAGACCGTCGCTTCAGGCAGGTTGACAAAGGGTTATGGGCCCACACTAACTAGTTGTAAGGCACGCTTTTGCGCACTCTCTCGCCCTCTGTGTCTTGCAGTGGGCACCAGCTCCATCAGCTCCATCAGCTCCATCTATTCCATCAGCTCCAATAGCGGGTGTTGGCACTTAGCGAACAAGGGCCAAGGATAAGCTCTGCCCTTGGAGGTGCGACCCTTGGGCCCTAACCAGGATATGCTCTGCACTTGGAGGCACGACCCTGGTTCGCTAGTGTGCATTCTTCTCTATTTGCAGGTGATCAACGGCTAAGGGGTAAGCGACGGATCTGCACCTTCTAAACCAGTTGTAGAAAACAACCCACATCAGCCTACATCGGCCTCAATGAAGCAGAGAAGTAGAGAAGCAGAGAAGTAGTATGACGACACCCGTGACGCTCACTCTCAAGCAGGTCAACGGTGGGATGTCAAAGTTCACAGGGTTTGGTTTTCCCTTGTGGAAATCGCAATTTGAGATTGTCATGAGGGTGTGTGGCTACTTAAAGATGTTCCTTGGAGAAGAGGTTGAACCTCCAAAAAGAGATCCTGGATATGAAGCGTGGAGTGTAAAAAATGACATGGCGCTTGCGATTCTTGTGACATCAGTGCATGAGTCACAACATGTCCATCTCCAAGGTATCACACATGCATCAAAGGCTTATGAGAAGCTTGCACGTGTACACCAATGAACGGCTCTTGCAAATCATCTCTTCATCCTTCAGAAGCTGATTTCGATGAGGGTGAGCGAGGGAGAGTCGATTCCGGACTTCCTATTGCAGTTTGAAGGACTGCTGCAGCAAGTGACCCAAATGAACTGTGAAATGGACACCAACATCCAGGCCATGATCCTCCTCATGGCGCTACCTGAAAGTTGGGGTCCTTTGATCACCGTCTCTGGCGGTTGGAAGGAGGACGATTTGATGTATGAGGTAGTTTCCGAGTACGTGCGCAACGAGGCCATGCGTCGCAACGGTAGTGAGGCTAACATTTCAACCTATGCTACACAGTACGGTGGTCATGGCAACAACTCCTCTTCTGGTCAGAGCAGCAGCGGAAGCGGTGGCGGTGGAGGAAAAGGCAATGGTGGCGGTGGAAAGAGTTCAAAGCGTCCCGGGAAGTGCCATAACTATGGCAAGCCTGGACATTGGGCACGGGAGTGCAGGGCTCCCAAGAAGGAAGACGGAGATTATGGTGGTAGATATGAGGGCAAAGGAAAGGGTAAGAAGGATTTGACGAACATGATGGCTGAGAGCGTGCCAACAACCAAGGGAGCGGCACTGCTCAAGCGTGGAGCCTACGGGCTCGAATCTGGCACAAACCACCACTCTTCAAGGGAGAAGGATGGGTTCATCTTCATTTGGGACACTGAACGTCACTTCAGGTGTGCCAACGGCAGCCTTGTCCATGCGCGAGGCGAGGGAGATAAGTTGATCAGCATCAACGTGAACGGTGTTGAAAAAGACTTGAAGCTGGAGAACGTCGTCTACATGCCGTCTTTTGCGGCAAACCTCTTGTCAGTGTCCAAAATCACGGACCACGACATGACTGTCGTCTTCACGGAGGAGGAGGCCATGATTTTCAAGAACACGAACATCAAGATCTCCTATCCCAAGGAGAGTCTTGTCGCACAAGTCCCAAGAGTTGATGGGCTCTACGTACTGTAGACCAAATCCCTTGAGAGTACAAATGAGGGATATGCGACGGTTGAAGAGCCCAAGTCTCCAAAGTCTGATGTTGCACCACAGGACGTCACCATGGCGGCCAACTCCACCGACACAGATGCTGAGCTGTGGCACAAGGGGTTTGGCCATGTGGCCGACAACACATTGCAAGCTATGCAGCAGCACGAAGTAGTTCATGGGATGGAGGGATGCAAGGCCAAGGATGAGGGAAAGTGCAAAAGGCTGTGTGAGCCATGCCTCCAAGGCAAGGCAAAGAGAAAGCCCTTTGAGCGTAATGAGCAACGTGCGGGAGCAATCTTGGTCCTGATTCTATCTGATGTGTGCGGACCATTGTGTACCCCTTCGAACGGCAACAGCAAGTATTTCTTGACCTTCATCGATGAGCACAGTCGCAAGATGTGGATCTACTTCCTCAAGATAAAAGGAGAGGTCAAGGAGAAGCTACAAGAGTTTGTCGCGATGGTAGAGCGGTAGACAAGCAAGAAGGTCAAGGCACTGCGCACGGACAATGGTGGTGAGTACGAGGCGTGCAAAGGCTGGTTGAACCAACATGGTATCAACCACCAGACCACCATGCCTTACACCCCCCAGATTAATGGCGTTGCCGAGCGGATGAACCAGACTATCCTCGGCATGACATGAAGCATGCTCTTCGACGCCAAACTCCCACCTCGCTTCTGGGCTGAAGCTGCAAGAACTGCTTGCTACCTTGTGAATCTCACTCTGGCAGCCGCGCTTGGAAGGCGTGCTAAGAAGCAACAAGAGAAGCAACTCAGGAAGCCACAGGAGGCTTGGTCAGGGAAGAAGCCAGATGCCTCACACTTGAGGGTCTTTGGATGTACTACCTGGGCAAAGGTCCAAGCAGGAGAAGGAAGTGGCAAGCTGGATGCACGTGCTCGTAAGTGTGTAATGGTCGGATACGACACCGCACACAAGGCGTACAGGCTGTGGGACCAAGCGGCTGGAAAGCTCATTAGGAGCCGAGATATCGAGTTTGATGAAAGGACGCTCGGCAAGGGAGAGTCGCTGGACCTTGTCCATGCTCCCAAATCAGGAGAGTGGGTTGTGTTGCTTGAGTCAGGTGATGAGGCAACAGAGAACTGGCAGATGGTGCCAGTGAAGGATGGTGCTGCAGGGAGAGTGGCTGTGTGGGTTGACACAGCGATGGACTCTGACACTGAGTCTGAGTCGTCCGAGGCCTCTGAGTCAAACTCTGAGGCCGGTGGCTCTTCCTCAAACAACGGATCACTGGCAACGTAGGAGCAACAAAAGCAACTAAGCCTTGAAGCACCACCAGCAACACTCCGACGTAGTACACGCCAGAAGAAACCTTCGTCCAAGTACGATGCTAAGAGTGCGGAATGGACCAGACTCAGCTGGTCATGCTTGGCTCAGGGAGAGCGTGTGACCGTAACGGAGGCTATGAACATGCCAGATGCGGCCAAGTAGAAGAAGGCAGTGGATAGCGAACTCGCATCCATTGAACATGGGTTCTGGTGGACAGGCCCCCAAACGCGTACGTGGTGGGGTCAAAGTGGGTACTCCGGAAAAAGTTCCAGTAGGATGGTACTATCGACAAGTACAAGGCAAGAGTTGTAATGAAGGGATTTTCCCAGCGTGCATGCTCAGAGTACGAGGAGACCTTCGCGCCTGTCGTCACCTTTGCCTCCATCAGATCCACGTTGGGTATCACTGCTACAAAAGATCTGGAGGTCCACCAAATGGATGTCAAGACAGCTTTCCTCTACGGGAAGCTAGACAAAGAAGTGCTGATGGAAGTGCCCGAGGGAGTGCAAGCTCCAGAGGGCAAGGTTTGCAAACTGGTCAAAGCCCTCTACGGGCTAAAACAGGCCCCAAGGATGTGGTACAAGGAGATGGACGGCTTCATGACCGGCCTCACCTTCACGCACTACCAGAATGACCCTAGTGTCTATGTGCGGGAGGATGAGCAAGGCTTGATGCTGTTTGCACTGTACGTGGATGAACTGATCATCTGCTCATCATCGGTCGAGCTATTGAACAAGCTGAAGACAGATCTCAGCAACAGGTTCAAGATGAAGGACATGGGTCCGCTTGAGTTCCACCTCGGGATAGCCGTCCACCGCAATGGAGCAGCAGGCACCATCGAGCTGAACCAGACCAAGTACATCATGGAGGTCCTCAAGCGCTACAACATGGATGACTGCAAGCCCATCAGGACACCCATGACAACAGACATCAAGCTCTCCTCCTCCATGAGCCCCAGCACGGAAAGAAAACGACGTGAGATGGAGAACATTCCCTACCAGTCTGCTGTTGGCAGCCTCATGTATGCCATGGTAGGAACATGCCCTGACATTTGCTATGTTGTGGGACAAGTGAGCAGGTTTGTGGCCAATCTAAAGCCACAACACTGGCAAGCAGTCAAGCGCATCATGCGCTATCTACAGAAGACCCAACACATGGGACTCCAGTTTGGAGGCCAAGAAGGATCTGACCCGCTACGGCTGGTGTGCTACACAGACGCTGATTGGGGAGGAAGAATCGATGACAGAAAGTCCACCTCGGGCTTTGTGTGCCTCTTGAATGGTGGTGCAGTCTCTTGGGCAAACAGAAAGCAAGACTGTGTCTCCCTCTCTACCGCTCAGGCAAAGTACATCGCTCTGTCACAAGCATGCAAGGAGACATACTGGCTACGCACTTTGCTTGCCAAGATGAAAGTGCCACAAACGGAGGCAACAGAGTTCCGCATCGACAAAAAGAGTCCCATGAAAATGGCACAGGTTGATGTCATCTCATGGCGGACCAAGCACATCGACATCAGGTACCACTACTCACGCGACCTGGTCGCAAAGGAGATCGTGGACCTGGAATACGTGGAGACCAGGAAGATGCTCGCAGATTGCATGACAAAGGCGCTGGACAGCGAATTGCACTCAACAAGTACTCAAGGCATCGGTATGGTCAAGGCAGCGGACGAAGACTAAGGCCACGATTGTTGGAGAGAGAAGAGATCTCACAGCTAATGGACAGAGGTGCAAGGGAGAGTTTGTTGACCTCATATGCTCCTTGTCTATGGCTGACATTTGGACAGGCATAGGACGGACTAGGCATGCATTGCTCCCTTGGAGTAAGTCCCCTAAGTCTAGTCCAGATAGACAAGGCATGCACTGCTCCTTTGGAGCAAGTCCACTTGGTCTAAAGTGGAAAGCATAGCCAGCAAACACTACGTAGGACAACTCCTTGTGGCTTAGACACTCCAGAGTTAATCTCTGGAGCGAGAGGTCATTAGGTCAAATCCCAACCCAGTGACTAATTTTCTTTGTGACCAAAAGGGGGACAGGAAGGCTCTAAGATACATCTTAGAACATTCCAAGGTCCTTCCTGGTGGCTGGCGCCACTTGGCGGTCACAGGGAGCGCCATGCAGGAAGGGGGGATGATGCAATCCAGATTGCCCCCAAAGTGGCTCATCCAAGGAGCCACTGCGCGCCTAGGCTAGAGGTTGGCTTTAAAACTATAAGAACCTGTCAGTTGCCTGTCATTGAGTACAGTTCTTACCTTTGAGACTCCTAACAGAGTTGTCCATCAGAGGCAAACACTAAAGAAACATTGGTTGGTCTAAGTCCCAGGAATTCGCTCCTCGCGCGAAAGTGACCAGGTGCTAAGGACACAGTGAAAGGAAGTGATTCCTATGAACTGCTCAGTGTGGAACCCTGGCTCTGAGGGTGATATCATCTCTTGGTTGCAATATCAAGAGCGGTCGGCGGGAACCATTGTGTCGGAACCCGTTTTCTAGACCGTCGCCTCAGGCAGGTTGACAAAGCCAAGGATCCTTATACGCGAGAGAGGAGCAAGTCAGCACGGTGGCCAAACTAGAACTCATACGGTGTGACGTGGTCCGGAAGGGGACCGTGCGACAGGCGGTTCCAGACCCAGGTCATGCAGGCGAATTGTTCAAAAGCAAAGGACTCCGGGAGACCGCACTCATACCGCATAGCACAAACTGCATCCTCCATGGTGAAGTTCTGGCACTCAAAAGCACCGTTCTGCTGAGGAGTAGGAGGAGCAGAGACCTGGTGAAAGATCCCGTGCTCGGCGAAGAAGTTGTCCATCTCACAAAGAAACTTGTCGCTGCGATCCGAGCAGAAAGTATGCAGCTTGTGGCGTGAATGACGCTCAGCCATCGCTAGCCTGAGGCGAACCGCGAGAGCGGCGTCATTCTCTTGGCGCGAGCTGTAGACCCACCGCATCCGATTGAAGTCGCCAGTCAGGGTTAGGACGTATCGACCCCAATCGGACAGAGACTCGACAGGAAGAGGATCAAGAAGGTCCGAATGGCCTATCTTGAGAGGGCGAAGTGCGCGAGAATGGGAGTCAGGGTAGGTGCAACGATGCATCTTACCCTGAGCACAGAAGAGACACTTGGTCTTGGGTGGCTTCTCGAAAGAAGCCGCATCAAGACCGAGGACGGGTTGTGTCTAATTGAGCCTCGAGAGAGTGTGAGAGCCTACATGACATAGATGGTGATAAAGCAAGTGCTGGTGCCTAGGAGACAGAACGCCAATGAGAAAGACACCAGGTAAAGGGGAAGGGGAGCAAGGAGCAGAAGTCCGAGAGACACGATACATGTCATCCACAGCACAGGCACGAAGAACAACGCTACGAGTGTCAATAGTAGTCACAATCACGGAATCTGCAGTGTGCTCCGCAGAGAGTCCCATCAGTGTTCGGGCATGAACATTAAGCAAACTAAGCTCAAGGTCAGGCACAAACAACACCTCAGAAAGATGCAAGGGGCCAGACGGACCATCGAAACACATGACCCCAGCACCCTGGAGTGGCAAGGACTGACCAGAGCCTGTGCGAACGAAACGAACAGACGCAACAGGGCCGAGAACAACAAAGTCACTACAATGACAGGTCATGTGATGATTGGCACCAGAATCGATGATCCAAGTGCCACCGGAATCGTGACTGGAGGACGTCACAGTACAACGGGAAATTGAACATTCGACCTCAGACGGACGCTAGACAGTGGGTGGGGAGGAACGAAGAAGAGCACATAGGTGAGACTCAAGAATCCAATTGGTATAGTCAGGCCCATCGTCATCACATGCCGACTGTGTCCCCCCACACGAGTCATCCCGAGCCACAATAACAGACAGACAGACAGTCTGTGAACCACCCGGCTGTGACAACACACTCGTACCTCCCTCAAAGCGAAGCGCCAGAAGGTGTCCGAGCTCGGCGATGGTACGATCACGTGGGTCTGGGTCGCCGCTGCTTGCTTGTGGTGAAGCGGGAACTGATGCGGTCGTGGTCGTCGCGTGGCTGGAGAATGTGCTGTGCGGCGTAGACTATAGTGTGTGCGGAGCCTGAAGCTCGCGTGTAAACCGCGTCTATTCGAGCGGCTGCTGGCACTCGGTGTAGCGATGAGAAAATCCATAGTTGTAGCAGTGAACAGAGCATCCACTACTACTACCCAATGACGGCTGCTGCTGTGACTACTGCTGGACCGAGCCGTGCCTCTGTCGGCCCTTCTTCCCTTGTGCTGCTACCGTGACACCCTGTGTCTGAGTCGGCGTAATCGAGGTAGAAGGACAAGAGGAGGACGTGGCAGAGGATGGAGGAGAAGACTGCACGAGGGGCATTGGTGGTGATGTGTCGATTGCTGCAGTAAGGGAAGTCTCCTGTTGAGTCATGGCGGCCTCACGGGCAAAAGTCACCTAGAGGAAGAGGTGGTGTGCCAAGGGAAGGAGTTGCAGTGAGGCCAAAAAGGGCTCGAGCACGGCGTTGCTGTACCTCGTGAAGATGTCTATGTGCTCGAGACAAACTCCGAGCATGATTGTGTGGAGCGCCCACACCTGTGTACCTCTGGAGGTCCCAAGGCACGTGTAGATGTGCATGGCGCGTTGCCAGTAGTCGGCTACAGGCTTGGCAAGCCCCTAACGAAGGGAGTGAAAGGCAAGAATGTGAGCGGCACGACTGGCATGCATCTTTGCAGCAAGCAGGGATAATGCCAGGTCCCAGCCTCTGCGTGGATCAGCGCTGGTGCCTGTGCCGGCCTCGCCAAGGAACGAGCAGAAGTCGACAACGGTCTCGCGCAACATGGCATAAAGAAGTTCGCGCATCGCTCTAGCCGCTGTCAGCACGTGTGCTCGGTCCGCAGTCTGATACGGACTGTGGTAGTAGTGCCACACTCCCTCTAAACTGGCTTAAACCTCAAAGCTGTCCTTGCTAACATACCGTGGAGGTGGTGTCTCGAAGTCCTTGGGTTGCCGCTCCGTATGGAGAGCAACCACAGGCTGAGAAGGACGAGGGATTTGGAAGACACCGGGAAGAGGGAAGTCACTGGGGTGGAGGTCAGGCGAAGATCGAATCTCGGGAAACCATGATGTGTGTGGGGGTCGAGAGCTCCTCTGGAGCTGGCGGAGACGTCCCCAAAGTACACGAATCTCACGCTCGGGGGAGTCGCCCTCCATGCTTGGCATATCTGGATCCTCATCCCAAGAGTCAAGAGGTGGGGGGTCGCATCGAGCTCCTGTCTCTGGTGCTGGAGCTGACTGTTGTGTAGAGGGTGCGATACCGGCAGCTCCCTCAGAGGTTTGCCGTGGGGCCGTGGACTGACCGGGAAGAAGCTCAAGGAGTGTACGGATGGCGTCAGTCTGCTCCCGCTGTAGGTGACGCATCTCGTCCTGCTGGCTTCACAAGCCCTCAATAGCATGCAAGCGTGGGCTCATGACCCTTGAGGAGGAAGAAGAGGGATCTAGTATCCTCTTTCCCTTATCACCGGACGGAGCCATGTCACCGCTCATTATGGGCCGAGAGCTCAACTTAGTCAGATTGAAGAAACGTCAACATTTCTCGATGAGTTGAAACGCTGGCAACTTTCGACTCTTCGAGCAAAAATTGGACTAAGTAAAAGTGCTCATGTCAGGAGGTGGATGCTGACATCAGCATGACCTGATGACATCAGCAAGAAAAATGCTGATGACAGCTCCCCTCCTTTCCCCTCTTTTTTTTGGTTGCTGCCTGCTGCAGAGTAGCCGCCCCCTGCTGCGTAGGGGGCGGCTACTCCGCAGTAGCCGCACGAAAGTTGTGCGGAAGCTCCGTAGTAGCTTCCCCTCTGCTGCTGCTGTTGTTGCACTGGCACCAGTAGCAGCAGCTACAATAGCTGTAACAGCTGCGTGTTGCTCTTGTGCTGCCGCGTAGCTGCATGCTGCTACTACAGTCGCTGCGTGTAGCAGCTGCTGCGTGCAGCTGTTGTGCTGCTGCTTTGCTGTGCTACTGCTGCTACTGCTACGCTGCTCCTTTGCTGCGCTGCTGCTACTGTTGTTGCTGCTGCTGTATGCTGCTACTGCTGCTGCTGCTCAATGCTGCTGCTGCCGCACGCTGTTGCTGCCCGATGTCGCCGCCACCATCGCGTAGTGCTGCTGTGCGCTGCTCCTGCTACGAGCTGCTGTTGTTGTGAGCTGTTGCCGTTGCGGGCTGCTACTGCTGCTGCCAGCCGCCGCCTACCATAGCTGTGGCTTGCTGCCACCGCTGCTGGTGCCAATGCCAGCAGCTGGTAGCAGCTGCCGCCTGACACAGGTGTCACGTGCTGTTGCTGGTGGCTACTGCTGATGCAATCTCATGTGGGTGACGTTGCTGGCAGTTTTCGTCGGCAGGTCCCTGTGGATCGGCAACAGCGGTGACACTCAGTGCTGCTGCTCTGTCAGTTTGGCGAGAAGTGTCTCACCGCTCTGAAACCATGAGAAGATGCATGGAAGCTTCCTAACGACACAGCGGCTGACTAGGTGTCACTGCCTGGTCAGACGGTGACCTCAGTCACGAGTCGTGCACACAACGGCAAGGGTCTAGCTAGGAGACACAAGGCAAAGTGTCATAATGCTTCAATAGCAGTTGTAGAGAGAGATGAAAAATCACAGGTGCATGGCATAAGTACCTGCCGCGGCGCACGACGGGTGTCGCGAGCGGCAGTGCAAGATCTATCCTAAAACCGGCCCAAAACCATTGTTTTGGCCGTAACTCTGCGCAGACATGTCAGAACGCTACGCCGTCTTAACCGAAACGTGCAGGATCACAGGCTGGATGCTACGACTGGTCACATGCATGCATCTGGCATCAAACGGTGGACACACAATGAAAAAACATGCAAATCGGGCCCACGGCCAGTCCACCGATAAACTCCTGCGTGCTGCAAAAAAACTACAGGAGGTCCCAGGTAGCGTCCAGAGCTCTGGAACGTTCGTCGGTCAGCTCCAAGCTGGTATTCCGCCACTAGAGGACGCACCGGTACCACCAGGGTCCGCATCAGGGATCTGCACGAGTATGGACACGGCCGAGTTGTCACTGTAAACTGTACAGGTCGACAGGAACGTCACAAATCACAACAAGGTCGCGACGTGAGTTCCTGATTCCATAAGCTCCGCCTAGAATTCAAGGAGCTTCAAGAATTTCATGACTTTTCTTTACAAGAGTCCAGAGCCGTTGAGAAGTCAACCAAACAAAGTAACGCAAACCATATCAAAACTTCGATTTGGTTTGCGATATTTCTGTTCACCATTCTGAAGGCGGTCAAAGTTTTCAGAAACATCTAGAGCGGAACACTGGAGGCCGGGGCAGTTGGCCAAAATGCCCTCGGCCGAGCGGCGTAGAAATCCTTACGTCGACGCGTAGTGGGCCATGAATTTACAGAAAAAAAAATACCCACTCCCGAAGTTTAGGTAATCGTGTTCGTCAAGGACATAATACTTCCCCCTCCCCTCTATCCGCAACCTTCCGGCATGCTAGCGGACATAGGCCAGTGATGGCGAAAGTAGTCGTCCATCATATGATCAGCATCTTGGAGGTTGTCGTAGGGCTCCCAGCTATTGTGCACGGCGTTGTAACCGTAACATGACCAGATATTTGGTCATTTTTCCTCGGCGTGAACTTCCGAAGATATCTTTGATCACGTACCAAGAAGGCCCGTCCACTTGTACAGGAGGTGGAGCTACGACATCTGTGCATGGGAAGCTCGTACTGGGATCCCGATTGTGGATTACCATGTTCTCAGGGAGACGAAGTTGAGTGACAACCAGGGTTTGCATTTGCTCGATCTCAAACGGTCCCAAATTGCGGGGTTAAAGTTTCGCTGAGTCCTGTCCTTGGAGTTTGATGTTTGCAAAGCTAAGGAGGACGCAATCGCTAACGCTCAACACATCATCGTTGCAACGTTGGTCGGCTGCTCGCTTCATGGCTGCTTGCGTCTTTGCGAGGGTTTGTCGTGTTTCATTTTAGATGCTTGTGAAATCCTGGCGGTGGATGACTACGGCGGGGATGTTACCATGACTTTGCAATCCAGTCGATGTGGCGAGAATTTTGCCGTACACCTTGAAATAGACTTTACCAACTGCAGTGGAAGTGGTGGAGTTGTATGCGAGTTTGGCAGTTGGCAGTTTTGCTACCCAATCAGGGCCCTGTGGCTCACATGAAGTTCGAAGGATTTTTTCGGGCGTTTGATTTGTTCCCTTGGTTTTCTATTTGGTCTGAAGATGGAATGCCGTAGATAGCTGGATCTGATTGCAATAGTGTGTCATCAGTTTGTGCCAAAAACGGCCACTGAAGCAGCCGTCTCCGTCGTTGATGATGGTATGTAGCATTCCGTGCATCAGCAGGATCTGATTTAAAAACAGCCGCGTTGTTCCTGATGCGGTGGAGCTGGTGATCATCAAAATGAGAAGCAAAATTTTAGAAAATCTTTCCACTACAACGAGGATGGCATCACACCCCTCGGGTGTGGCAGCCAGACCTATCACGAAGTCCATGCTGATATCAGTCCATGGTTCTATTGGAACGGGTAGGGGTTGGAGTAGACCAGGTGGCCGCGTGCAACGAGATTTTTGTCCTTGAGAGGTGTGGCAAGATTTGCACAAGGCCGCCACGTTGGTCTGCAACTTGTCCCACCAATAGTACTTCGCCAGCTTCTTGAGCATCTTCTCCTCACCAAAGTGTCCACCTGGACCGGTGACGTGGCATTCCTCCAATAGCATTTGTCATTGTTCCTTGCTTGGAGGAACGACGACATTGTGAGTGAATCACCATCGCCAGTAGGGGTATTCAAACCAAGACTTGGTTTTTTTTACCTGTCGAACTCCTCGTACCCCTTCATGAACAGCCTTGCGAGGTACGGGTCTCATTCGACAAGCAACGTGCTCAACTTGGCCATGAAATCTGGTCGTTGACTGAGGGCATCCATCGGACTTGTTTTTTGGGGCCGGCACTCGATGTCGTAGTCGAAGTTGGACTCGAGGAACTCCATCCATCATGTTTGTCAATGGTTTAGATTCCAACAGTCTGCTTGGTCTTCAGATCTTTTAACGCGTGATGGTTGGTGCGGACGATGCATCAGCGGTATTCCACGTAGCACCTCCATGCCTTGAACACATGCACGACTACGAGCATCTCTTTTTCATGCACTATGCACTTGAGTTCCAGCCCGTGCAGTTTTTGTGGCATGTACGCAACTGGTTGTTCTCACCGCCATTGTCTCGGAGGAGAACGGCTCTGATGGTTCAATCGGACGCATCGGTGGCCATGATGTAGTCCACCATTCGCTCTACCAAACGTAAGGCTCGCGCCGAGGTCAGAGCGTTTCTTGTTTGCTATCCCCCCACATCCACTTAGTGGTTTTATGGGTGAGTTTGCAGAGAGGCGCTGAAACCCGGACGTAGTCTTTTAGGATTTGACGGTAGTACTTGCAAAAACCCAAAAACACCTAGATGTCCCGGACATTTATGGGCGTTGGTCAATGAGTGACCGCCTCCACCTTTTTCACATCTATGGTGATCCATCTGCGGCCGATGATGTGGCCCATAAAGTCTATCGAACGGCAACCAAAGTCGTATTTTGAAAGTTTTTTGGAGAAACTTGTTTGGTTAGAGAATCTTGAGAACATTTCATTGATTTCCATTGTGTTCCTCCATGGTGCGGCCGTATACCATGATGTCATCAAAATACACGACGACAAAGTCGTAAAGGTACGGACGAAAGATGTTCATCACAACCATAAATGGGGGGAGTTCGTGAGTCCATAAAGCATGAGCGTGAACTCCAAGTGCCCGTATCTTATGTAGAACACTATTTTTATGCGGATATGATGGTAGCCGTCATGTAGATCAATTCTGCTGAAGTTCTTCCCTCGTAGTTGATTGAGAAGTTTGTCTGCTCCTGGGAGGGGGTACCGGGTTTAACGGTGATGTCGTTCAACACCCAATCATCCACACACATTTGCATTTTTCCTGTTTCTTTTTTCATGAAAAGCTTATGTGCCGCATAGGGTAACGTGGAGGGTCTGATGAACCCCTTACTGAGTATCGCGTCCACCTGTTTTCTTAGCTCGGTCAGCTCATGATCACTGATCCAATAAGTTGCCTTCACTATCACTCTGTTGTCCAGCTTTAGGCCGATTTGGTGGTTGATGTTACGTTGCGGTGGTCATTTTCGGGATAGTTCGCTGGGAAAAATCCCTACAAACTCCTTGATGAGTTGCGCAAACTCCTTCTGTACTAATTCAAACTTCTCAGGCGTCGAGGTCGTAGATATCATTTTGGTTGCTACAATTTCTTCCACTTCCCCTGCTTCCATGTGGATTAACCATGCTTGGGCTCTGTACTTCAGATATCTTTTGGCCACGTCCAGAGAGGTCGGTTGGTGTTTTGTGACTGACGCAGCTTCCTCTGCTGCTTCCAAATCTGTTGATTCCTGTATCCGCCGTTGCGTTGTGGGCCGCTCGATCAGAGATAGGTGCCGCTTTCTTCCATTAATGTTGACGTATACTATTCCACTGCTCCATTCAAATCGCATATTGTACCGGCATTAGAAATCTCGCCCAAGGATGATTTTGTTGTTGCTTATTGGGCAAGCCCTCCAGACTATTACGTTGTGCAAGTCTCCAAGTTGTAGCCGGAGTGGTTCGTGAAGTCGACGGATCTGCAGTCATGCGTTGATGATTTTTTCTTCAAATAATCTTGATTCTACCCGCAAACCCAGCTTCTGCACCATGTTGTTACTGAAACTTTCATGAGAAGCTCCTCCATTGAGTAGTGCCGGTACCGTTCTGGGACTCTTACAACCCCTCGGCTATACTCGTAGTAGTATCACTGGTTGGTCGTCTTTGTATTCCTCGTCGAACTTTGCGACCTCAGAAACCCTCGTGTGCGGCGACATGAGCCGTTCAGATGGACGATATGTCGGCACTCCAACTGGACAGGAGACTCACCATCTTCTTCTATCCCTCGCCGTTTTTTGACTCCACTGTTTTTCTACGTCTTCCTCCCCTTTTTGGCTTGTTGTTGCCGCTTACGACAGTCACGGGAGACATGCACCGGCTGTTTGCAAGTCCTGCAGAGCCGTTGATCGCGCTGATTGATAGCGTCGATCTCCATTCTGCAAGACAAGGCTTTTGTCGACAGCGACTTCCCTCCATCATGATAAGGATTGTGGCTTTTGGGTCGCCAGCCGTTGGATTCTTGTTTTTGAGCGCTGTAGTCGGCGCTGACGATGTGGTCGGCTGCTCTGATCACTTGCAAAAAGTCGTCTTGGATGTAAAAATTAGCGATTTCTTGCTGAATATCTCACTTGAGGCCGTTGTTTTAGTAGAAACACAGTTCATCAAGGGCGAGGTCACTGCCGGTGATGATTTCCTGGAAACGTTGAGTGTTTTATGCCATGTTGGACTGCTGACACAAACGTTGGAGTCTGTTCTGTGCGTCAGATTTCTCGTTCAGCTTCCCAAAGCGAGCGAGTATGGCAGGCGCAAAGTTGCTGCATGTTTCTGTTGGCGTGAGAGCATCATACCACGTTGGAGTTATCTGCTCTTGAGGTAGTACACCTACGGTCGGTGATGTGAGAGCCATTGCATGAACGATCAATCCAGCTCGCAGGTCTCCTGCTGCTGTTGAATGGTCTTTAGATTGAACCACCGACTCCAAGCCGTACCACGTAAAAACAGGGCCACAAGGTGAATTTTCCTTCTTTCTCTGTTGACTCCAGCAGTGGTGAAGTGCATCTCCAAACTCGTTTGCCACATCTTGACCGTTGGTCCCATACACTTTGCGGGATCGAACGGATCAGAAAGTGCTTGTGGCATATAGGTTTCACTCGATAATTGTAGATTTAATTCGGTTAGTACTACTTCAAGTGCGCAAGAAAATCAAAGCTCCTCCATCGTTGTGTTGAGCTTCTGGAGCAGATGGGTGTTGAGGCTGTCGAGTCCTAAAAAATTCTGGTATATGTCTTTTTTTGTTTGCACTTGTCGGCCAGTGCCTCCCATCGTGTCAAGTGTCATCTTAACTGGCTACGGCGCAGGCGAAGGGTTTGCCGAGCCTGAGGGATCCATCACCGGACTGGCCATTGGGTTTGTCGGTGCTGCACTAGTCACCGTGAAAGTTGTTGCTGCGACCTGGTTTATTTGGAGAGCGCTGTTGTTCGCCTGCTGCAGATCCGCCATCACCGTAGGTCCCACCAGGGACTACTGTTCATCGACGGGCGACCTCACTCTGTTCACCATTGTCATCGTGAAGTCTGCAATCCTCTGAATGGTGGAGATGTAATGAGGACTCGTGTGACGTTGTCGCTAGGTAGTTAATGCATTGGTTGCCCCTCTAGCGCAGTTGCGCTCTGATACCAAGTGTTACGTTGAGCGAAACGCAGGAGGTTCACAAGGATGAGGTGCACGATAAAAGGCAATTCCGGTGTTTTTGCAAAAATGGATGATTCATATCAAGTAGTAAGTGTACTTCGATGATAAGTGTTGTGTACGTTGAGCACATACATACAATGCAAGAATGAGAATGAGGCATAAGTCAGGTCATCGGCGTATGAACCAAGTGACGTGTGCGAGGACGCGCCGTGAGTGGCTGTTTTGAGAAGCTCCATTGAGAAATCGGGGGGCTTTGAGAATATCGTGGCACTTCTTTATGAACCTTAGCACCGTTGAGAGGTCAACCAAATGATCTGGAAACTTTGATATGGTTTGCAATACTTTTTTCGACCATTCTGGAAAGTAGTCGAAGTTGTGAGAACTTCTTGAACGGAACATCGGAGGTTGGGCCAGTTGGCCAAAATTCCCTCGGCTGAATGGCATAAATATCCTGAAGTCAACGCGATGTAGACCATGAATGTAAACACAGAAATGTCCACTCACGGAGTTTAGGGACTCGTGTACATTAGGGACGCAATACAGTGGGAGTCTTCGGCATCCTTTACAAGTGTACGTTTTGCTCCTTCCACAATCAATGCAACAGTAAAACAAATCCCCCTGTTTTTGATTTCTCTTGGCCTACGTGGCTTGTGTCCCACATCATAGGAGAGTTCAAAAGTAGAAGGATAACATAGAATCATTTGAAATGCCCTTCACGTATGATTGTTTACAGAGTGAATATTGGAAAACATTTCCCCCAAAAAACTAAGACTATATCAATGGTAAGATGTGAATGCCAACTGCATTTCGATGCATGAAATTTTTTACTTTCAACACACGCGCCACTCATTACCTGATGGGGAAGCCCACGTCAACAAAAAATCTGCAGTTGATACACAATGCGCACCGTGACCCCCTTGTGCGAAAATCCATGACATCAAAACAAGAATCACTGTGTGCCCCAAATGCATACCAACAACTTGCCTATTTGCATCAAGGACGCAAAAAAGTGAATAGAGATGGCTGGGCGTGCCTGCTTGGGATTCCCAATGGTAGCACACTCCAAAATCACACATCAAGGCTCCACTCAGACTTCTAGTTTATCTAACAATTTACCACTGAGCCTTGACTGAAATTGTATAAACTGACTGGGCAGAATGCCTATGTTCTTTGTCAATCATCAGCTATGGCAACATGTCTTCTCGGCTACTGTCTGTGATGGACTACTCGGGTTTTTCCCAGTACCCTGTGCTACATGCAGCTGTCGTCGCACTGAAAGGAGGACCCAACACGCCTAACGACCCAATTGTCATTGCACCCATCTGCTATAGACAGGTGTTTTGCATCCCACGAGGGCGCCGAGATGGTCATCCCACGTGGGCGCCGAGATGGTCATTGTGAGACACAGCAGCGTGACCCAAGTAACGACTCGGAAAGAGCCTACAGTCTCATGCCATTTGGAGCCCTTTTTGTTGTGCACCTTACGTGTCGGTGCTCATATTCCTATGTTGCCACTTCCAATCAATTTCAACCCTCCATCCCCTCGTGTGGATGTCAGGCGGCCTCTTGTCTTCATTTGGGAGATCATCGCAATCTTGTTTGATCCCAAATACAACCAACCCATAATCCCTGTCCCCAGCCACATCATTTCCAACTAGCCCGCTTGATGGAAGTCAGATCCCAGCCGCCTCTGTACGCGTTCTAACTCCAGGGACAGCTCGTGGCTACTTGAGGAGGTGTACGTGGCATTGTATCCTCCATGTTGACGCTGAGTAGTTAGGGTGACTTCATGCCCAAGGAATTCTGGGTCAAAGAGGGTGATTTCTGCCTACTCTACCTCATTGCGCCGATCGTTGAGGAGGAATGGGGGCTTAGGGAGACATTGAGTGATTGGAAATTTAAAAATCGTCTCAACATCCTACATGCAACATGGTGTGTCGTACATCCTCTGGTAATGATGTAAAGGTGTTTGTTTGACAACACGACAATGCAGTTCAAACTTTTGCAAACCGTGTAGGTAGAAGTGTGAGCCAATGTTCTAGTTGTTGTTTGGCTATAAGTGTGCAATCTTCTGTGTTTGATGATGGGATGACCCTCTTCGTAAATGATAGAGCCAAGGGCGACAACGTCATCTCCTTGGTCCCCACCAATGTCCCGAAGGAACATGGTAAGGATTTATCAAAGAATGTGGATGAAGGCGAACCGTAGTGCAAGCAAAAGAGCGTTATGGATTGCCACTTGGACAAGGTTGCCAAGGTGGTGGATCGTGCTGGGTCCGTGGAGTGTAATGTGTTTGAGAAAAATCCGTACCACTTTGCAAATGGCATTGTCAGGAATCACAACTGTGTGCACATGCTGAAAAAAATTGGATCTCCTTCACATCTTCAGGAAGGACGCTTACGCATGTGTCGACTCTGTGTTCCCAAGTGGAGCAGTGTGCTTCAAAGTGGCATGGCTTGCATTTAGCTGTCACCCGACCAAGCCGAACAATGGACCACTCATGGGATGCATCATGTGCAATGAGGAGGAGGAGGAAGAGGGAGCAGATGATGAGGAGGAGAAAGAGGGTGAGGATGAAGGGGAGACAGTCGATGAAGAAGGTGGAGAATGGGACAAGGAGGATGGAGAAGTGGGTCCTAAGGAAGAAAAAGAGACGGGATCGAGGTTGAAGAAGAAGATGATGATAACTTGGACAAGATAGATCCTAGAATTTGTGGCAATGGTGGTCGTGGAATAGGGGGTGCGCTGGCATGCAGTGAGAGTTTGGACATATAATGCCAAACTTATTTTTTCCAGTCAATGGAACAATGATATGTTAATAATTTCCATAGAATTGAAACATGAATGGAAGTTAAAAAGCTGTGAAGGGATGCAACATTCATCATCTACGTGTTCATCAAAACAAGCCTTGAAGTCATCCGACATAGCTTTCCCTATGCAATTACGGCATGCCCGCATGGCATGGTCGCCATACCGACGCCCTCTTGAATTGTGACATAATAGTATTGCACCTCTCTTGTTGTACACGGCTGCATCACTCCCCTCTTCCACCATGCGCGTCTCACTTTGTACCATGTTGTGCATGACAAAGCAAGATAGAATTCTTTTTATTTGTGTGGAAATTTTTAATCACATGGTGGAATGTCCTTTTGGACGGCAAATATGACTTAGATGACCTCAAACACGCATTCTATTATGGTCCGTGCCACAGCACTATTCAACAGCTCTTGCATGCTTTGTGGGAAACCTGGACCTGGGCCGAACTCATTGAGATAGTAGCAAACTCAGCAGTATGGAGTGATGAGTCCAAATCCCTCTAGAAACATATCCTCCGCCAATAGGTTCTTTGACCGTGGGACTCGGAATCCATGTTGCAAAGCATCCATGAAAATTCTAGCGTCATGTACAATCACATTCTATCCAACACACACACATGTAAACCACAATGACTGATTGCATGATGCCAACACTGTTTGAGTTAACTGCTGACATCAATCCATACATTCCATCCGGCGTATCCCATTATGCAATTGCATGTGCAGATGTGCATGGGGCCAGGATGAAACTCATGACCTCTAACTTGGCCAAATCAACAAAATGGCCAAGGTAACCACTCACCCACATTGTGTACTCACAGTTCATATCTCACATGAGATAGAACAGGTCAAATCACAGCGGATCCAGGGGTCATACCTCCACAAGGGGCAGAGCATTCCTGATCCGTCCTAAAACAATGAACAAGGGGCAAAAACTATCAACATATTGTATTTACCAAAATTCACAGTGAGGCGTTGTCTGGAGGCCAGCTTGATCGTCAAGCCAGCGTGTCCACAGTCATGCAAAAGCAATGACACGCTTCTTTATGTGAATGGTGCCTTGCTAGTTGATGGGCCGCTACACGATGACATGCTTTATCGTCTCACACTATTTTCCCTGGTTCCTAAGCACTCACACCACCCACAAGCACTTGTCGTGACTGCAATTGATGCAAAGCACACTGAACTGCTGCACCGCTGCTTGGTGCACATCCACACTGATTTCATTGAGGAAATGCTTAAGCACACCACCGCACAAGGTCTCCATCCAGAGGAATGTCCACATGGGTTGAGAGCAGACGCCTGTCTTGAATTTCAGGAGGGCAAGGCTCATGGACAAGTGTTTCCCAAGTCAAGCAGAGAAATCAAGTTCCCACTTGATCTGGCACACACTGATTTGACCGGACCCATGCCTGTCCCATCAGTCCAGTACGGGTCACAATACGTGCTTACACTGACAAAAGACTAGAGTCGATTCTGTTGGGCCTTTCTGCTCAAGATGAAAGCAGATGTCAAACAGGAAATCATCAAGTGGATTCCGCTTGCTGAATGCCAGAAAAAATGCAAACTGTTGAAACTACATACAGACAGAGGGGTTGTATTCATGGGCGCCTTGACTGCTGCACTGAAAGCAAAGGGTATTGAACATCAAACCACTACACCCTACACTCCCCAACAGAGTGGAGTGGCAGAGCGATGGCACCGCACATTGGGTGACGCTCTGCATACACTACTGACAGAGTCAGGTTTGTCCTTTGGCTTCTGGGAAGAAGCAATCAAGTATGTCACATGGGTGTAGAACCGTGTTCCACAAGGTCCTTTGCCAAAGACTGTGATGCCTTGGGAACAATGGTTCAAAGAAAAGGCAGACCTCCGTCCAGCCACAGTGTGGGGAACAATGGCATGTGTGTGGCTTTCTCAAACAAAGCGCGAACACAAGCTCAGTGCACGTGGTCGTTGGTGTGTGTTTGCAGGAGTCTCACATGCCACCAAAGCATGGAGGTTTTGGGATCCCACAAGTCATTGCTTTCTTGAAGTCCGAGATGCATCGTTCTTGGAGAACATGCCTTACAAGCTGTTTTGCACCCTACGGCATGTACCCAACATCACAGCACCAAAGCATTACCCACACTGCTTGAGTGTGCCAGTGTTTGAGAGTTATTACACCTCCCACACAGACACGGCAGAAAGGGGAACAAGACGATTGCATTCCCACTGACCTTTTGAAACCCATTGATCTGGCCAGCACAGAGTCAAGTGCTCCACACTCACCCCCCGGCTTGTCTCAAAAACATCGATTTGGTTGAGAATTCAGAAAGTTAGCCCTACCCAAAGTTCGGGTAGAGCGGCGGGTGGAATCTGGTACTTGTCGGGGGTGACGGGATACTCCACCGCCGGTGATCCGTGTTCGGCTCCAACTGGCTCCATAAACCCCAAGGCCCTAGAGGAAGCGACCAGGGAGGTCCCCTGGATCAGGTTGAGCCGCCCTTTGACTTGTCAATCAAGGAAAGGCGCTTCGAGCCGTCGTCGGCTCGTGTCGGAGACGACTCACGTCGGCGGCAGCCCAAGGCGGCTCCACCAAGGGTTGCTTGGATGGGCGTAGCAGGGGCAATACTGCTCCGTTTTGGGCGTGCTTGGATGCGTTGGAAAGCTCAGATCACAGGCTATAACAATCTGATGTAATCTCACCAAAGCAACTAACTGTTAATGATTCGCAGCCTTTCTCAGTTTCCGCAATCTGCATTCTCCCAGAATTCTGCTCCCTTGGTGTTGTGGCGACCCAAAGCACACACCTCCCGTGGAAGTCTCTTTGCACTAAGTAGCCGTGGACACTAAGGCAGTTTAGGGCACGCCAGGACAGCATTCCTGACAAAGTTCTCCACACTCACCCCCCGGCTTGTCTCAACAACATCCATCAGATAGCCTTGAGAAGGCAGCAACACCCTCACCGCAGCCTGTGCGAAGTTCCCTTCGGGACCTCCCATGAGTGAACTACAGACAGTTCCATCAGAAAGTTGGTCCCACTGATGTCAGCTCTACACTAGTGGAGCCACTGAATCTGACAGAGGCAAGGGGGCGCTCTGATGCAGCCAAATGGGAAAAATCCATGGCAGCTGAACTCAATGCCCTCCTCGAGCATGAAGTGTTTGAATTGATTCCCCTGCCGCGAAGACAAAAGGCTATTGATGTTAAGTGGGTGTTCAAGTTGAAAAGAAATCTTGCCAGTATGATTGAGAAGTACAAATTTTGCCTAGTGGCTAAGTTGTTTCATCAAGTCCCACGCCAAGACTTCACTGAAACCTATGCACCTGATGGCAAACATGGCACAAGTCGTGCGTTGTTGGAGGTCGCTTCTCATGAAAACTAGGAATTACATCAAATGGATGTAAAGAACGCCTTCCTCAACGGTCCCCTAGAAGAACTATGTGTGACAAAACCAGTAGGATTTGATGACAGAACTGGTTTTGTGTGGCTGCTGCTTAAAGCCCTTGATGGCCTGAAGCAAGCACCTAGGTGGCGGAACAAAGAAATAAGCCACACACTGGAAACTGGCGGCTTTGCTCAAATTGTGTGTGACCTTGTTCTCTTTCTGCAATGGGAGGCACATACACCTGTTTCTGTCTTGGTTTATGTGGATGATCTTCTCATCCTGTCTCCCTCCCTTTCCCTTATCACACGCACCAAAGCACTGCTCACTCAGCACTACAGCATGACAGTTTTAGGTGAAGCACGTAACTTTCTGTGCATGACCATCACTAGAGACAGAGCTGCACGCAAACTCACTTTGTACCAAGGGCGGTTCATCGCACATCTCACTAGACACTTCCAGCATCTCGTACATCACTTACCCCGCCAACACTCGCCCATGAGCCCTGATGTTTATGCCCATCTGCTGGACGTGCACACCACAGACTATGGACCAGAATGTGAGCCCACACTGTACCGACAGATCACTTGAAGTCGCTCGTATATGGCGTCCACTACTCACCCTGACATCTCATGCGCACTCAATGTGTTGGCTCAGTTCAGTCAGCAGCCACGTAGCACACATCCCAAGGCCTTATCAAAATTCCTGCGCTATGTCCTGGATACCGCTAACGTTGGCCTTGTCTTTGCCCCCAATTCAAATTCCCTACTAGGTGGGTTTTGTGACAATGATTATGCGCGTGACAAACGGGCTCGCAGTCGGGGTGGACATGTCTTTCGTGTGTGGGGCACAGCTGTTTCATGGCGAAGTGCAAAACAGTCGTGTGTGCCTCGCAGTGTGGCAGAAGCGGAGCACATGGCACTTGAGGAAGCGGCACATGCGGAAATCTGGTTTGCAAGATTTCTTGAGGAATTGGGAGTGTATGTACCCGCTGTGCCGCTGCATATTGATAGCTCCACAGCACGCGGAATTGCCGTGAATGGTGGTGTGTTGCACCTATGCGCAAAGCACATCAACGTGGAACATCACTTTGTTCATGGAGTAGTCGAAGCAGGCACTGTGCTGGTCTTTCCAATCAAGGGCACTGATCAGCTCGCTGATTTCTTCACCAAGACTCTACCTTCTCCCTCATTCTATTAACAACTCCAACAGCTTGGTTGTAGACCTGCTATACTCATGTCCAAGGGGGCCTGTTAAATCTCTCCTGTAAATACTTCCCTCTGTCGTGGTCATGAGTGTGCAGGGCATGCTGACACAGAGAGCGGAGGCGACAGATAGTGAGCGCATGCACCACAAGTGGGCTAGCACTACACACCTCTCCCTGCTTCACCCATGTGCTCGTCTCCCTCTCAGCAGCATAGCCCATGCCCATCATGGGAGCCAGAGTCTAGAACAATGGCCCACATACTTGTCCTGTTGACTTGCTATGTTTTACTTTCACAAACCTAGCGTAGTCCTCCCAGCTGACTGATGATAAAACTTTGCGACCTATGTCAGACACAAACTCGGAATTAGGCATAAGCTGTATTTTGGGTCTCGAGAGGCTTTTCGCTCTCAAAAGTTGGAAGCGAGCTCGCCGGCCGCTTGGTCAGATTGACTAGCAAGTCTCACTCGTAGGACCTTCTTCTTGCTGTGCCATGGAGGCCCTCCAAAACCTGACCCTAACATGGCCAATCCTTAACCAATCAGGCTGATTCTGGTTCCATTTGAATTGCACTCCCCTTCTCAGGTGGTAGGGAGGGCTGTACTTGAGGGGTTAGAGAGAGAGGTACACACACACACACACACACACACACACACACACACACACACACACACACACAGAGAGAGAGAGAGAGAGCGAGAGAGAGAGAGAGAGCGAGAGAGAGAGAGAGAGCGAGAGAGAGAGAGAGAGCGAGAGAGAGAGAGAGAGCGAGAGAGAGAGAGAGAGCGAGAGAGAGAGAGAGAGCGAGAGAGAGAGAGAGAGCGAGAGAGAGAGAGAGAGGGGGGAGGAAAAGGGAAGGAGAGATTGGTAGTGTGGGTGGGAAAAGGGGGAGGGGAGGAGGTAGAAGAACCGGGCTATTGGTAGGGGGAAAGATAGATGGAGAGAGAGAGAGAGAGAGAGAGAGAGAGAGACAGAGAGAGAGAGAGAGAGAGAGAGAGTTTGAGTTCTACCTCGATGACAAGGGCATTGAGCTGGTCAAGGGTGAAGAAACTACCCCTCCGGATATCGCAACGCTGGAGGAAGTGGACAAGTTCAAGAAGAGCAACGAGAAGGCACTTGCCTCGTTGGTGTACATGATGGCTCTCACAGTGCGCATTAAGTCAAGGATGCACGGAGGCCTTGAAGAAGCCCTATACCATCCACCAGTTGAGCAACCTTTCTAACCAACTCTTTTTATTCAAGAGGCTTGCTACCCTCCGAGCCAACGAAGGCGACGACATCATGGAGATCATGCAACAGATCGAGTCCCTTACTGTCGAGTGCGTAGCCATCAGATGGAAGGTTGAACCTCAGCTACAAGCCATGATCCTCCTCTTGGTCTTGCCAGACAGTTGGAGTCCCATGATCACCGTCGTAGGTGGCTGGTCTGTCGATGAGCTGAAGTACCCCAAGGTGGCTGAGTACGTATGCAGTTAATGGATGCGGCGTGGAGGGAGAGAGAGTGGGGCAACATCAAGTTCCACCTATACCTTCCATCCTCAAGGTGGAGGGGGAGGCAAGAAGGGGAGGGGTACCAATTAGGACACCAAGAAAGATGACATGAAGGGGGATTCCTATGTCTGTGGCAAAGACAACCACTACGTATACAACTGCCCCAACAGGAAGTTGGATCATCCAGGGAAGGCTTGAAAGAGGGACGACCACGCATTGATGGCGCAAGAGTCCACCGACTTGATAAATCCAGGAATCACCGTGATTTAATCCGGATTGGGCCACCATACACAATGCAAGAAAGCGGCATTAATCACCTATGGCATCCAGAACGGCACATGACAGTGGCCGATGGCAAAACAGAGTTGGTGGACGCGTGCATTGGCAAAGTTGGATGTGGTACACACAGATATGTGCAGACCATTTGATCCCTCCATCAGTGGGGCGCACAATTTTTTCACCTTCATCGACGAACATAGCCATAAGTGATACCTGTACAACAACAATAAGAAAAGAAATTTGCTGTCATGCATGGAGGGGTTCGTGGTAGCAGTGGAGAGGCAAACAAAGTTGAAGGTGAAGGCATTCTGGAGAGACAATGGTGGCGAGTACGAGGGCTGCTCGGCATAATGAAGAACAAGGGGATTGCATGGCAGAATACTATGCCACATTCTCCACAGCAAAACTGTGTCATCGAGAGGGACAACCGTACCATCCTCAACATGGTCCAGTCTATATTGAGCAATGTCGGCCTCACGCATCGGTACTGGGACGAGGCGGCGTGTAAAGTGGCGCACGTCATGAACCTGACGCCGACTAAGACGCTAAAAGATGCAGAGTCCAAGGTATGGAAGACCCCACAAGAGGTGTGGAGCGGGAGGAAGCCAAACGTGGCTCACCTCCGCACATTTGGTTGTGTTGCACATGCCATTGTGGAGGCACGGGAGGGGCGGGGCGAGCTGGACCCGCGAAGGCAGAAGATTGCCACCATCGGTTGCGTCCCCTTTCAAACATCAAGCAAGCATTCTAGATAGTTTGTTTCCTAGAAACTTGCAAGTTTTGATGTACTGCAATGTCTGCAACACTTAGTATGACGAATTTCAAGACCCACAAAGACTTTGAAGGACAAAACAAGTCAAGATGGAAAACTTTGAATGCATAAAGATTTTAATGCAAAACGTTTCAGAATGATTAAAGATAATACAATGTGAAAAAATCCCGAATGAAAGATGTTATCTTTTCAAGCAAGAGCAAGTGAACCAAGAAACAAATTCAAGCAAGTAAACCTATTGCAAGTGTGATGCACATAGGTTGCATAGTGTATAAAAGTGGCTTGACTGACCATACCTTAGGAGGTTCCACTAGGAAGTTTGATCTAATGCTATGTTGAATAGGGCAGCGTGAGGGGGTGATTCTGACAGGAGGCATGTACAACAAAATCATTTGGAGGTTGTAGTGAAGCGGTAACAACCAATAGCAGCCTTTATAGGTGAGGGAGCTCAACAAAAGGGATGACCACCGATGATTCTGCTCACAAGCGGATCCACGCCAGACTACCATATTTCCTAAATCAAGTGGAACTAGAAAGGTTTTTGCTGCTTTTTCCACAGTGCATGAATCCAACGCCGGCAGGTCTAGCGCATGCATGAAACCTACATTTGCTCATAATTTTTTTTAACATGTTCAACATACATAAAATGTTGTTGATGGTGGAACTGTTGGGAATGGGAGGGTACATTTGGAAATGAGGGACATGTAGTGATAGTCCGCTACCAAGAAAGAGGTAGTAATTGCATGAAATCAAATAGCATTTGGTCAGGATGAGGCTGGTCATGTGATGTTAATATTGTTAGTGACTTTTTTAGGTTTGAGCCACCTTCTCTACCAAGAAATGCAAAAGAGTTGACCATTTTGATTTTGGATGACACTTGTGAACAAGGCAGATTGTAAAGGATAGATTGTTGATTTGGAAAAGGAAAAACTATTCAACGCAGCCTTGAACTCTGCATGCAATTAAGAGATTTTCATACGCAATAGCAAAGGATAAGAATGGGAAAAAGTGACTTGCTTTTGGGAATACTGTAGAAATAAGATGCACTTCCATTGGGATTCTCTGCCTCAATGATAAATGTGGGCTATTAAACTCCTAGTCCCATTTTGAGGAAGAGGTTACAACAAATGAAATTGAGCTCAGGCACAGAAAGAAAAACCCATGTCGTGGTCTTTCTGAGAAGAGGCAGTTGAGGATAAGGGTATTGAGTTATTACAGGCAGATTGGTACAACTGGAAATCCATGACTGAAATAAAGAAAATTGGATTCAAGTTTCAGGTTCACTGCAAGTGATTTTTTTAAAGTGGGGATTATGACCTTTTACCAAAAGGAAACAGAAATGCTAGCCTGTGATGTATCGGAGTCCACGTGTGATCCTAGCAGGTGATTGAGAAACTATGGTTGGAGAATGCATTGGGAGAAAAAACCAGTCAGCAGTGATGCAAAGCACTCTCCCAAGTTGTGGAAATACTTAACCTGGTGATTATGTTGAGTGTGTCGCTAACGGTCATGTGCAAGCTCCATGCTGAGGAACAATTGAGCAGGACTGTAACCATTAAATCTGTAGGTGGGTTGTAACTGGACATTGCTAGACTGGGGAAGGAAATGAGAAGTTTGTCCACACAGACCAAGATGGCCACTAGAGGCTTGGATGGTGGACTGAGGAATGATGTATTCTCAACTCTGCCGACTTTTGGAGACTACTTGAGCCCGTACACGACCTTATGCAAGTGCCCAACCTTGTCGTTACCGTTGGTGGAATCCGGCGGCCAGACCATGAAGATCTTCTCATCAAGCCAACTACGCAAGAAGGTGTTGTTCACATCCATCATCTTTATGTCCTATTCATGATGTAGACTGAAAATGAGATGACACAAGGACTGGTGTACCAACTAACAAGGGCAAAATTTCGTCCAAAGTTAAATTTGGAGATCCAAGAGAATCCCTTGGCTGGCAAGCGCGTCTTGTAGCGATGGAATGAGCTATCTAGCTTCAGTTTTTGCTTGCGGGATGAAACTGCCTTGTGTCCGCTTGGCAGGTCGGCGAGTTTAAAGACATCATGCCCTTCAAGGGCGCCGAGTTCCTCCTACATGGAGTTTTTTTTTTATAGAATGCAGTTTTTTTTTTCTTTCTTAAGCACAGTGCACAATCATGGACCTAAGAGGAAGTGGAGAAAGGCCATTGGCCGCAAAGCATGCGGTTGTGTAGCCAGAGACCAAGAAGTCAATGGCACTCTGTATCTCCTCAGCCACCAGGTAACATCCTATTGCAGATTTTGGATGAACCACGCATGTGGCAAGCCTGAGGGCGTGAAGGGCAATGGGTCGCTCAGATGGTCCTATTGAGTGGAGGGACCTGGTAGACCAAGTGACTCCCTGTGAGGATGGATAAACTGACTGGAAATGGAGAGAAAAAATTCTCCTTCCACCATTTATGGTCAATCAATGTCAAAACCTACACTCTTCAAACTGTGTACATGAAAAGTTTGAAGAAAATTCATAGGATTAGTGGAGTGTCTGTCTGCCTGCTTGCCTGTCGCTGATTGTTGATGCGCGTTGCTGCTGTTCGCTGTTGCAGGGACAATGTTGCTGCCGGATACAAATGCAAGTTCCTATTGATCAAAGCTTCCAACCAGTTGCTACTGCTTTCTATTGGTGTTTGCTTCCGGCTCATGATGTTGCTACTCGTTGGTGCTAGTAAGGAGATTTTGCTTGGTTCTGCTGCAAGCAGCTGCAGCTGTCCGTTTTTGTTTTTTTCACCATTGATGCATGCTGCTTCTCCTGCTAGCTTGTACTGGTCTGCTACGGCAGCTACAAGCTGCTTCTCACCACTGATGCACAATGTTGCTGCCGGAGCCATTAGTCTGATGATGCTATTGACCGAAGTTGTTAAGATGTAAAAGAGCAGACAATTATGCTTGTCGTTGTCCATAGCAACTGCCAAAGATACACCTTCGGTCACTGATTGAGAGAAGTTACTGACCCAGTGTGGAGAAGCTGTTGTTTAAACAAAATCACAATGTGCAAAGATCAATGGAAGGCCAGAAGTCCTATATCTTATGGGTCGCGTGAGAGTGCGTGAAAGATGGCTGGTTTACTCTGATATTAGTAGTCAATAACGGGCGACTAGCACAAGGCTCACACAGACCGCACCGGCGAGGCCATTGAGCAAGAGACATCATGGAGACTATCGACTTGAAGTAAGTTGCATGTGAAGGCTAAGTCCCAGTTGCTAGTTGAAGATGATCAAATGGGGTCTTGCTGCTTCCCGCTAAAAAGAACACTGGTGGAAGCCAACTATGGCCGTCGGAAAACTCCGGCAGCAACCCAAAAGTTATAGTTATCTAACACACTACGTATGCAACGAAGAGAATACATGTCAAGCACAAGCGTATGTGGCGCATGCATGTTATCCTCTCTTCTATGTCTATCAGAATGTGCACTCCAAAATGTTGCCAAGCATAAAAGCCACTCCAACTAGAATCCATCTAATTTTTCTCAGACCAGGTTACTTCCATGTGTTTGCTCTTGAGCAAAAAACCTCTCGCAGGGAAGCTGCAAAACCAAGAAGCTCACAAAGATTCTTACATTTTTTTCCTCTACATGTGGGTGTTGTACATTCTGAACTGAATCAGGCATACACTCCACCTTCAGGAGTACTAATACCTAAGCACGAAATCTCATGAAGAGCTCAAATCATCAATACGCAAGAGAGCATCAACCAAGGATTCATTGATTAACATGCACAACAAGTCATTTTATAGATTTTTGTCCAGTTCCAGAACTCAGAACCACATTCATGACCAATAGCTTGAGCAAGCCACATCACCAATGGACTTTCAAGGTGGGCTTGAGATATAGGCATCATACTGCCAAGGTGCAAGGCTAACCATGTAGCCTACATTTTTCCTTTCTCGGAAGCTTCCTTTCCAGTCAAGACGTGCATTGGGCCAGGAGTGAATTCATGACCTCTTTCTATGCCAAATGAACAAAGGGTTCAAGTCGCATATACCCAGTTTTTGGAACAATATAGTTGATGTACCATTGTCGTGCACAAAAGAACGCATATGACAATGCCGCACAAAAGATAATGCATATGAAAACATCACATAAAAACAACGCATGCGACAATGCCATATATAAAGTAACGCATATGCCAATGTTACACATAGAATACCTTAGGAACCCAAAAATGTTAAACCTTAAACATTAAAAAATATGTTACGTTCCCGCCACATACCATGTAGCATTGATGCATAACATGATTTTTTTTACTCACTGTGTCTCAAATGGATGCACCATTGCACTTTTTTCCATGTCAGATCCACAACACGTGTTGTGATCCAGCATGAAGAAAGGGGTCGGCGGCTGGTTGATTTTGTTGCGGATTCTAGGCGGATGGTTGTTTGTGTAACGCATGGTGGGCGGGTGGTTGCTTTTCCTTTAAACCATGGGCAAATCGTTGCTTTTCTTCCGAATGACAGGCGGATGAGAGTCACATTATGTTTTTTATGGGAACGAGAGCTATTTCACCCATGAACAAAATGGCCATGTGAGCCATTCACCCATATGATGTACCCACAAGTCACATCTCACAGGAGACAGAGCATAAGTGGATCACCCTACAATGGATGAAGGGGTCATACTTCCACAAGGACCAAAGCATTCCTGAACCGTCTTACAACTGCAAACAAGGGGCATACATATTACAAAAATCTCTCCCCTGCATCTTGTTCTAGCCGCTATGATTGATCTTTGTCACCTGTGTTGACCATGCCAATACCTCGCCTGCCTGCCTGGTGCACAGGCATGCTAGGGTTGTTGTTGTAATGTGTGCAAATCTCCTTCGCCATAAAGGTATCCATCTCTTGGTACCAAACTCTTGGGGCTCATTTTAGCCCATGGAGTGCTTTCACCAGTGTGCACACCTTGCCCTTATAGGCACCAATCTCCTTCGGCGCCACCATTAGCACCTCCTTATCAAGCTTTTTACATAAAGGATGTCTTGATAGCAATAACGGTAAGAATTGATTGGATGGAGGAAAAGGTCACCAGAGGAGTGAAGGTCTCATCGTACTTAGCACAAGGGGAATTGAGAATACCCGTGTGCTATCACCCAAGCCTTGTCTATCATGCCATCTTGTTTTCCTTTTACGTTATGCACCCACTTGGATTCCAGCACGTGAGTCCTAGAAGGTCTGTCCACATACTCCCATGTCCCATTTCGCTTAAAGGAGTTGAGTTCACCGTGTATTGCATCATTTCACTCACCTTTGTTAGGCCAAGTGAGTGCCTCTGTG
>SZWC01002954.1:16508-59201 GCA_023375785.1 Penium margaritaceum | reverse complement strand
GCTTAAAGGAGTTGAGTTCACCGTGTATTGCATCATTTCACTCACCTTTGTTAGGCCAAGTGAGTGCCTCTGTGATATAATCTGGTTTCTCTTCAATCAGAAATGAATAGTTGAAGCTTTTCCATTCATCCCTATGTGTGTCGCAATCCTTGTACCTGCTGGCTCTTGTTGTTGTTATGGATTCTTCAGGTTTTTTTTGTCATTAATTACTGGAGAGGCATCCTTCTCATGGTCAGGAGGGTCAGATATGTTGGACTCAGAATCTGATTCCTCCTAGTCATCTTCATAAGCTCCTCTTCCTGTCGGACCATGCTTTCTAGGCCAAGTCAAAGTCGATGCCAAGTTGCCAAGTTGAAAGTCGAATGTCAACATTGAATCACCCTAGTTGATTTGGCCTTGTCAAGTTGGTTTTCAAATTTGTACAAGACTGTATTACATGGGTACAAGCATGTTATCAATTGCCCGTAATTTACAATTTTATGATTTAAGAGGAAATGTATTCCTACAATATTACAAGACATGTCCTGGTTACCTTAACAAAACTGCAAGTTTTTATCACTTTATCACCCCGATTTCATCAATAAGGGGAGCAACGCTCAACCCCTTTAGATGGAAGTAGCAATCAGATGATTTTGAAAGCAAAATGGTTATTCAATCTTAAAAAATCAGCAAACACGCGAGCAAAGTGTTGAAAAAAAAATAAGGAAATCAAACTGGAGAAAGCAGCAAGTGCTTGTGCAAACTGATGAAAGCAGCCTAATGAAAAAAATCTATGGAAAATTAGGAAACATAATGAAATGAAGGTTCAATTGAAGGTCACCTAGAGACCTTTTTAGCCTTTCTTTGAGCGTTCACTAGCTATAGTAGCTGCTCTCCTCCATGATGTTGTAGATTCTGTCTTATGTGCTGAAATGGTTGCCATGCTTGTTACCCCTAATGTAAAAGCACCTGCTGTTGAAACTTCTATTGGCGAAGCACATTTTGTTGAAGCACGGACTGTTGAAGCACCTGTTGGTGAAGAACCTAATATTGAAGCACGTGCTGTTGAAGCACCCTCTACTGAAGCGTCTACTGTTGAGGCACCTACTGCTAAATCATTTGCACTCTCAACATCTTTCCGCTTGCGTACTCCTATCCTCAGGATTCTTAACACATGTTTCCCCCCATGTTCATCTCTCTACTGTTCTTCCTCCTTATTGGTCTCCTTCCCACCATCTCCTTCCATCCCTAAAATCTCCTCATCCTCAATGTCANCATCCTCGCCGTCAGTGTCCACTTCCTCCTCCTCCCTTATCACTTCCCTTATCTCATTAACATCTGGATCGCCAAGATCTGCAGCATCAGAAATGAGGAGGAGATCCCACTCAAAATCCTCCTCATCCTCGTTCTCCACATCTCCATCAACCTCGTTGTCACTGTCATCTGCCTCTTCTTCCGTTACTTTTCTAATGTCCCTAAGCAGCTTCTTCCCCTTCTTATCTCCATGCATTCTTGTCAACCGGACATTTGTCCTGACCAGCTCAAAACTGGATACCTTCATATGGTTGCGCTTGGCTATGTAGATGAGTTTGTGCTTGGAGGTGTAGTTAATCAACCCAAATTCATACACTCCACAATCAGTGTATCAAAAATTGAATGGATGGATTTACTTCATGCATGGATTTATCAATAATCATAGAAAAGATGCATATGAATAGATCCCACAGATACATTCCTCGTAAAAAAATGAAAAGACTAAAGGTTTCTTAATGAGTTAGAAACATTTTGGTGAACGATCAATGTTCACCTTTCTTTTCATTCCCAAATAAACTTTGTTGTACACAGTTTCAAGGGTGAGGTGATTGGTTATATATGAATGCTTGTTGAAGCAGTGCTCAGTGTCAAAGCTGATACTAGGCTATGCCAACAGCTTCGTTGCAAAGGCTTTGAGGAAGCAAATGCTGTGAGGATGCAAAGGCGCGTCTTGTGGCACGCATTCCACCTCAAGGCTGGCAGATTACCTGCTATGACCAGATGCACTGCTTGGGTGACCCGGCCGATTTCAAATCCCTGCAGCTCATTTTCCATGGTGTGCTGGTCTCCAGGGTCTAGCAACAGTTCCATGACGATGGTGTTTCATGCCTCCACAATATTCTTGTCATTGTGAAGCTTGTGTTAAAAATTTTGTGGGTGGCTACCACATGTTGTGGCATGCACTGGATATGACATTGATTAGTCCAACGATAGGGCAGCCATCCAGCCACAAAATTCACCCATTCTGGGTTACACTTTGCATAACAATTGCCCTGGGATACAGCAAGAGCATTGATAGCGTTAGTCATGCCAAGAAGATTCTAAAAAATAATCCAAGCAGTCCCTCTGGAGCTGTCTACCTTGCGAATGGCAAGCACAATGGGAAGCATGAGCTTCACTATGGCCTTGACCTCCACCCAGAACCACCCCATCTTCACCATTCTGTGCACCTCCTTTTTTTTTCCTGGCACCCAACATCCTCGCCGACACTGTTAAAGTCAGTCCGCCTCGTTCTGGCCACAACCTTGACAAGGAGCTCACGCAGTTTTAACTATCTTTCAGACATCTTGTACACTCATCCAAACCGGGTAGTACAGGCATGCAACATCAATAAACCACCTTTCGTCTTCAGCCAATATCCGAGGAGGTCCTTATTCTTGAAAAATGTCACAACACTTTTGGCCTTGTTGATTAGATTGCCTCCCCATTCTGTCTTTGCAACATCCTTTAGTACCAAGTCCAATAAGCATTCCATGTAGTGCCAGAAAAACATACCCAGGTACCCAGGTGTACCTGAGCTCAACGTATGCCTTTCTGTTTGTGGAGGCATTGTCGGGTTTTTTTTTTCTTATTTTTTTCTCTAGGTTTTCATGCATAGACCGAGCATAAAGTATGTCCCACTGGGCTCCCTTCGGAAAGCTGCTACTTGGGCAACCATTGGTCTGTTTGAGGCGTTTTCAGTGATGACCATGATGACCTTTCAGCTCCCACCTCAATGATGGCGTGGTCCATCACTGCACTAACATGGATGGCGTTTCCAATGACGCCAATGGCATCCCTTGAAAACAGTTTTTCCACACCCTCCATGTTGAAAAGCCTGGCTAAGTAAATCATCTGGGTGTCCGATCACTCGTCAAGGCCAAGCGTCCCAGCCAATACAAAGTGGTGCCTCAAGTACCTCCAGCTCTGTGTCCAGTCTTAGGAGAAGCTCCCCGGTCACCCAATCCTTGGAAAGTAGCCTAAATCTGGGATTGGTTTTGCATGCATCCTTGACCAGCTCCAACACCACCTTGTCACGACAGAATGAGATGTGTAGCACATTGTTTGCCATTATCTTGACAATTTTCTTTTGGTAGGCAGTGTTGTTAGCGTTTGTAATGTGCTCGGACATGAGGGATTCACACGCTGTGTTGGGGGATACAGCATCCACTGGGATGATGCTGGAGAAGGAGATTGGGACTGTGGTCAGCTTCGTTAGAGTTGTCGCTGAACAAAGCTGCTCCATGAATTGTGCAAAGCTCCTCACATTTTTGCTCGGCCACAAGTTTTACCCAGTCCACTGGGCTGGAAGATGTGTCCCATGGTCACCCTGGCCATTGTACAACTTTTCGTCAAAGGACACCCATCCATCAGTGGCTGGCGACAAGGGGGAGGGACCAAGTAGAGCTCAAGTAGTTGCAGGAACCACCTTGCACTTGGGGATGCTAGAGATGGCTATCCCAAACTGCCCCTTGTGCAGTCAGAGCCATCTGAGCCGGTTTTCACATACGGCCTACACTGCCACCACGGGTAGCCTCCAGCGCTAGGGACAGGTCTAAAAAACGTGCTCTGTGCACATGTGAGAAAGTGTCTGGCCAAACACGGCTGTCTGGAAGGGATGGGAGTGCCGGTGGTGGCTTGCTTGGCCCTGCTGGCCATCTTTGAGATGCTTACGCAGAGTCACACTGCATGAACTCACTAACCACCAGCTCCCCTCCTCCATGAGGGTAGACTGGAATGGCAAAATGCATTTCCTATCCATCCTCGTCAAGTTTGGCATGACATGTCATGCAATGCCCAGGTGTTTGGTGTATTCTAATGGTTCATAAAATTGCCAAAAATTATCACAAGGGGATGGTGAGTCGCTTCCACACAACAAGCATGCATCATGCACACAAGAAAAATGCCAAAACCATATGATGGATTGCTAGTTTGATCTTAGCGAGACATCCGTCATATAAGACAGATTTATCACCCTCTAGCATTGCTGTCACCTCGGCTAGAATCCCAACAAGGCTGGCCTTACCGATGTTGAAGCAAAGTTGTACACGCAAGACATGATACGAAATGATGGGAAAACAACCCACGCCTGATCCTACTTGCCCAGAATCAAAGTGGGCTCAAACCAGTGCCTCAGAAAAAGAAAAGATGGAGGTTAAGTGAAGTCGACGTCAACATTAACTTTGATCCACCTGGCGACTCTGACTTGATCCCCTAAGGTCGGAAGTCAAAGTAAACATGGTTTTCAGAGCAACTAGCCCACGCACTTGTCATTGAGCTAATGCTTTGTCTCCCTCCTCAATGAGAAACAGTCACTCTCCTAGTTTGGACGTGTTCTCAAGTGCCAAAAGCTCTCCCTTACAAACAAAATGTTCGTGGAAATCCACAAAATTTCAACATATGACCTTCTTGTCTTCTTGATCTGACTGTCTATGAGCTCTATGGATCGTATCATAGACAACGAAATGTACCTTTGTGCTCTCAAATCTTGGTTTCCAAGGCCCTCATGGACATTGATCTTGGCAAAGTGGTGCAATTGAATACCTTCAAATAGGAGGCATCCGGTTTCTTGCCTGACCATGATTCTTACAATGACTTTAGCTATTGTGTCTGCTCCTTCTTGCCTATCCTTTGCATAGATCTTGCAGGTGTGAGGTTCACAGGATAAAAGACCGTATTTTTTGCTTCAGCCCAAAGCCAAAGAGGTAGCTTGGCATTAAAGAGCATGCACCGTCTCATCCCAAAAAGGGTGTGGATGATCCTCTCTGTTACACCATAGATTTTGGTTGAGTTTAGTGTGGTTTTCTAGTGTTTTGTATCCTGGTGCTTGAACCACTCCCTGCAGGCTTTGTACTCCCCTCCATTTTCCATCGTGAATGCCTTCACCCTCCTACCACTCTGTTGCTCAACCTTAGCAATAATTTCTTTTAAAATGATATCCAAACCTTGTGGTTGTGGTCGTTGATGCAGGTGAGGAAATGTCTTCTGCCTTTGTTGGATAACATGGATAAGGGACCACACACATTAGATTGGATATGTCTACGTGTTTAGAGCACACATACCATTACGCTTGAAAAAACTTCTTCTTTCTCTTTCTCTGAAGGCATGGCTCATGTAGATTCCTAGCCGCTTTCCTAGCCTTATTGACCATATATATTCCACACACAAGCTCCTCCATTCCCATGAGCACCAATGTGTAGTGAACCACATTCTCAAAGAACATGTCCCATAGGTCCTTCAACAAGTGTGCTAGATGGAATCAATAGGTCCAGTGACTATTTCTTCTTGTGAATCTACCCCTTGTTCTTCCACTGCCGTTTCTCCTGCTGTTCTCCTCACCATCACTCTTGGCTGAAGATCCAACCTTTATTCTTATCGTTTTGGTTTGCAGAACATATAGCCCATCGATGCATGGAATTTGGACAATAACTTTCTTGGCAGAGTAGGAGTTGTGGATGTCAATGGTAAGGAAAGCAACTGCTCCCTTCTATGTGAAGACCGCCCTTCTTTGATCAGTCTTTTTTTTTTCCAGGAATCAGTGGTTAGTGGTCTTTGGGATGGACAGTAGGTTGGCCTTGAATGAGGGTAAGTAAACTACCTCCTTTAGCATGAGATTTGAATTTCTACGGTTGACATCCATGATGACCAGCATGTCACCGAGCCTTTTAGTTGCATCAACCTTGTTGTTGGAAAATATATATTTTTTGTTGCATGGAGTAATAGAGATGGAATCATATCTTCTCATATGTAGTGCCAGAATTGGTTCCTGAATCTAAGACGTATGCCACTAACCTGAGTATTGTCTTCCCTTTGTTGGAGGCACACTCAACCATCAAGCCCGTGGGATCCTTCCCACCATTTCTCTCTTTGATTCCTTTGCCAACTTCTCCCTCCTTCTTGCAAGCCCTATAATTGTGAGCCAGGTGTTCAACCTCCCCAATATTTTGGCAATTTTCTTATCGCTTAGGACCCCTACCACTAATACCTCTTCTGTTTTTCTCCTTGTAGCCAAAGAAGGAGATGCCTCAAAAGATGCCACTAATTCACAAGGTAAAGGCAGCAATGTTTGCTTCACTACTACTATGATGCATCATTTCAATCAACACGTACTCTGAGACAGTAGTGGAAGACACTTGCTCTCCCATCCAAGCATTATAATCATTGGACCTAAGCTCTCCGTCAACTTCATCGGCAAGATCATGGCCTTTGTATCGGATTCAAGGTTCCACATGATGCTTGTAACTTGTTGCACAAGTGTCTGGAAATCATACAAAAAGTGGAGACATCCTCCCCTTCACTCTGCCTTGTATTGATGAGACTCTATAAAATAAAGATATGGTTAGAAATCGAGGAGGAGGGGAACACCTTCCCTAGTTTGGTGTATGCTATGGTTGCCACTATGCAAGTGCTAATGTGTCAAATGACTGAGGGTTTTACGGAGGATACAAGAAAAGAAAGATCTTTCTTATTGCGCTTGAACCAGGCCACAAGGTCATCATCCTCCTTTGTTGTTACTGGGATGGTTCCATTGACGTATCCCAGCAAGCCTGTATCATCCATGATGATTTCAATCTACCACGTGCAAAAAGAAAATCATGTCCCATAAAACTTAAGAATTGGAGTGAGTTTCCCTAGCTCCCTTGTCCATGCCATCCATACAACTACAAAAACTACTGCTGCTACACCTGTCATTGATCCTAATACACCTAATGTTTAAGGTTTCTGTCGGGTGTTGGTCAACAAGGCCAACTTCTTGACCTATTCCTGTTGGACGTTGTGCATAGATACAAACTGATGTAGGATGAAGGAGGGTGATGTAGGCTGATATAGGTTGATAGAGGCTAATTTTTGCGGGTGGAGGCTGATGTAGGTTCTCAAGAAGGAAAGCTGTGGATCTATTGCATTCCCATCCTACTAAATGTCGACCTAAATACAGAGAAGTTGGGTGAGAGCAAAGGCACTCTCACTGTTTGTGACAGTGGTTGTGTGAATGAAACTTATCTAACCAAAGGTGTGGGCCCGTAATTCTTTATTAGCTACTAAGCATACATAGCTCCATCAAAGATGCCATCAAACGGGAAAACAAGGTTCTTACATGTGTTTGTTGAGCATACAAAACTGAATCAGGTTTACGCTCCACCTTCAAGAGTACTAAATCCTTAGCATTGCATCTTAAGAAGAGCTCAATGTGTCAATAGGGAACACAGAACTAGGAAATGGTCATTACATCAACATGCAAGATATGTCCTTTTATAGGTATCTGTCAAGTCCTGGAACTTGATACCACATGGCTGAGTAATGACTTGAGCCATCCACATTAAAGAATGGACTGACAACTTGGGCTCGACACATAAGCATCCTTGTGCCAAGCTGGATGACCAACCATGTAGCCTACACACTTCCTCCATTAGAAGCTCCCTTTGTAACCACAATGTACGTGGACTCAAGATCAAACTCATGACCTCTAGCTTGGCAAAATGAATAGAATGGCCAAGTGAACCATTCACCCAAGTTAACCATTTACCCACATGGTGAACCCACAAGTCATATCTCAAAGGAGACGGAGCATGAGTAAGCCACCCTACAACAGATCTAGGGGTCATGGGCAGAAGATTTTTTATCTTTCTTACATCCGTAAACAAGGAGCATACATTTTAAACACCATGGTATCATATGAATTCTTCATTCAAGAATGAGCTAGAGATGTCCAAAGCGATCTCCAATGGTAGATTCAATGTGTGTAAATTGTTCCAGTATAGAGAGATTTTTATGTCGACGGCTTACAAAAACAACAACAAGAGTTTATACTCTTTCTTAGCTTATTTTTCAAGGTGTTGGTGCATCACTTTATTCTTTTGGTTCGTCACTCAGACTATGGAGCAACTTGCTCTGTTACCGAGATCTAGCTAGTTGTTATTTGGTAGCTGATATGCATTTTTTTGCTCTTTTCTCAAACCTATCTGTTGTATAAAACATACATATGCTCGCTTGCAAAGGTAGAAAGGATACAAACTACTCTTGCCACAGCTCTTACAAACCCTTGAAACTTTTAGCAATTGTTTTCCATCTCTTGACCCTTTCTAGTGCCAAATTTTGTGTTGTTTCCCCTACGACATCACCTTTATGGAGAACATCATAAGTGTGAGAGTGTGTGCTCATAGGAGGTTAGGCTTTAGTGTGTGGAGAGCACGGTCACAGCAGAATATAGATTTGGAGAATTCTGGAAACCAGACCTGGAAACTACAGTTAATGAGAGTGAACTGAGTACAGGGTGTTTATACTGTCCGGCCGGCTAGCCTAAGCCTCAGCCTACTGCTTTCCTAGCTTGCTTCAACAAACTACTTGCACCTGGACTCGGCACCCTACTTGCACCTGAACTCGGTGCTCTACTTGCACCTAGTGCCTTGTGCGAGAAGTCCCCGGCCGTCGATAGTCCCGATTGATGGTCCATCTTGTCTCTCGGCGAGCCGCCTCGTTGCTCCCGTATGCCTCCCAGCAGTGGGTGTGGTCACCGTGTTGGACATGCCACCGGTGGTACTACAACCGTTGCACGATTGCAGTTATCGTTACGGGCTCTCAAGTTGACCGCGCTCCATGTCGGGAGCTCTCGCCATAGAGAGCCCCTTGGTGGATATTGTGTCCCACACGCTATTCGCCAAGGGAGCGACAGCCACCCTCGCGTGGCATGTTCAGAACGTCATGTGGGGGTTCATGCGAAACAGCTCCCTAGCGCCGGCATGAACTCCACACCGGCGCTCGCTCGTGCGCTCGCTCGCTTTCTCCTCCTCTTCCTCACTGTAGCAAGCTATCGAGGTCGAGACAGACCTCCCGACGTATTTGTGAAGAATGGAAAATGCCACGAGTGCCCCCAAATCCCGGATGAGACCCAAAGTATGCCAAAAAAATATGACACCTCATTACATTCCCCCCCCCCCCCCCCGTTGGAGGCGTGACGTCCCGGCGGGCCTGAGATACTCCTGGAGAATAGTGTTGGTACCCCCTACATGGAAGTTGACCTCTGGCTCCCAAGAGTTGTGCTTTGCCAAGTACCCCTTCTACTGCACCAGAAATTCATGCCAACGTCCCCTCTGGCGGTCTACTAGAATCTTCTCCACCTCAAACTCCTCACTTCCTTCAACCTCGATAGTATGAGGTGGAGCTGTCCCTTGACCCTGCAAGAAGGTATTGGGGTCACGATAGGCACAAAGTAGGAGATATGGAACACCGGATAGATGGCGTAGTGAGCTGGCAGTTTCAGCTTATATAGACGGTCGACCGCTTCTCCAGAATGCGGAATGGACCCACCCATCGCGGCTTCAGCTTGGGACTCTCAACTCTCATTAGCTGCAGGTTAGTAGAGTTCAGCATCACCTGATCTCCCACTTGGAACTCCTCCGCAGAGCAATGATTATCCGTTTGCCGCTTCTGCTTCTTGTGTGCCTTCAATAGCCATTGCCGCACCATGTCCCAATTGGTTGCAAACCCTTCAGCAATCTGCTGCACAACTGGAAGAGATGTTGCCGTAGCAAGGGCGGCTGGGCTCAGTGGCTGGTGGCCGTACACCACCTTAAACGGGGACCTCCCTGTTGATGCTGACACTGTTGAGTTGTATGCAAACTCTGCCACTCCGAGCCTTTCCTCCCAACCTTCACCATCCGGTGGGACCATGCTCTGCAGCAGCTACTCCAATGTCTGGTTAGTGTGCTCTGTCTGCCCATCGCTTTGTGGGTGGTATGCAATGGTCAGTTCCACTCGTGTGCCCAGCTTCTCCATGAGATCTCTCCACAATCGTGAAGTGAAGCGTGGATCGCGATCTGAGACCACCGACTGCAGCACTCCATGCAGCTTGATGACATGACCAAGGAGGAGTTCAGCTGTCCCGGCACCTGTGATGCTCTCAGGACATGCGATGAAATGTGCCATCTTGGAAAACCTGTCCACCACCACCAACACCATGCTGTTGCCTTGCTGCGTCATAAGAAACCCGCCGATGAAGTCAAGCGAGATGTCTGTCCATGGCCTCTCTGGTACAAGCAATGGTTGCAGCTCCCCAGGTGGCTTGGTCCTTCGCGCCTTGATGCGTTGGCACACATCAAAACTGCTCACAAACCTCTTTCAATTATTTGCCATTAAAGACCACAAGTATTGGCGTCCCAAAGCTTTGAGCGTCTTGTCGAAGCCGATGTGCCCCGAGTAATGGGTCTCATGCGCCTCTTCCAGCAAAAACTACTTCAATGGCGCATAGTCCGGCACGAAAATCTTTCGCTCCTGCCCCCTTTGCCAATACATTCTATCCCACGTAGGGTCTTTCAGCGCACCACCCGTGAACTCACTGTCCACGCCATATCCGTACTTGAACAGGCTATGCATGAGTGGAGATCCCATTTGCACTGAGATGGCATTGAGGCTCAAATCCGGCCTCCTAAATAGAGGATCTGCCAGAGTCACCTTCCCAGGCTTGTATTGGACCTTGTAATCAAAATTTCATTCCAAGAACTCCATCCAACGAGTCTTTCGGTGATTGAGGTTCGGTTGCGTCTTCAGGTAATTCAGGGCGTAGTGATCCGTGAAGACCACGTAGCATTGAGACTCGAGGTAGCACGTCTAGTGCTTGAACACATGGATCACCTCCTTCTCATGGACTGCGTGTTTCAGCTTTGCCCCTCGTAGCTTGTGAGACGCGTACGCAATTGGCTGCGACCCCTTTCCGTGATCATGCATCAATACCGCCCCAATGGCATAGTCACTTGCGTCCGTCGCCATGACGTACTCCTTAGATGAATCAGAATGCACCAAAACCAGAGCGTAACACATTGCAGCCTTGAGCTCCTTGAAGCTCTTCTACTCCCTCGCGTCCCATTCCCATTGGTGATACTTCTGTAGCAGCTGAGTCAATAGTGCACCATTCTTTGCGTACCTCCAAAATGAATTCCTGATAATACTTGACAAATCCCAGGAAGACCTGGATATCGGCCACTACTTCACTGCTTCCACCTTCTTTGGGTCTATGCGGAGACCCTTGCCGCTCACGATGTGCCCGAGGAACTCCACCTCTCGTTTCTCAAAATCATACTTGGAGAGCTTCACAAACAGCCTCTCTTTTTGGAGAATATCCAACACCTGTCGAAGATGTTCCTGATGCTCTTCCGGAGTTTCGGAGTAGATGAGGATTTTTTGAAGAACACCACCACAAAGTGGTCCAAGTGAGGGTGGAAGATCCTGTTCATGGGGCTCATGAACGTTGCAAGAGCGTTGGTCAATCCAAACGGCATCACAAGGTACTCCAAATGGCCATACCGCGTTCGATACGCCGTCTTCTCCACATCCTGCTCCGTATTCTGGATCTAGTGGTATCCCGAGCGTAAATCAATATTGCTTAAGTATAGCACTCCCCTCAGCTAGTCAAATAGCTCCTCGACCCTTGGCATTGGGTACCGGTTCTTGATCGTTACATTGTTTAGTGCGCAATAGTCCACGCATATCTGTAGCTCCCCTACTTTCTTCTTCACAAGGAGGACCGGTGCAGCATACGTTGACACCAACAATTTGATGAACCCCTGCTCTGTCAGCTCCTCCAACTACTTCTTAAGCTCACCAAGCTCATTATCGCTCATGCAATAAGCAGCTCGCACCGTTGGAGTTACTCCAAGAACTAGCTCAATTTTGTGGTCGATATCCCCCTTCGGTGGTAAACTCTTTGGCAGCTCAACATGAAACACATCACCATAGCTTTCTAGCACTCCTTTGATGCCTTGTGACAGCTCTACTGCTGGTGCTTTCTGCTGCTCTTCCCCTTGTTGTTTTGCCTCTTTTGCCAACACTTCCACCTCTTCAGCTACTACCCTTTGCTGCACCCACACGAGGTACACTTGGTCCCCCTTGCGCTGAATCGCTTCAACTTCACGTAACTAAGCTCTGGCACCTTGCCTGCCTTGGAGTCCTTCTCCTCTGCCAACAATGGCAAAATGATTTTCTCTCTGCATTTCTTCACTTTCACCTGGCTGCGTACCCAATCCACAGCAGGATTCCACCATTGCAGCCAGTCACGCCCCAAAATGGCATCGTAGGCATCCATCGGGCACGTGCCAAGGTTCACCTCGCATGACAGTTGGCCCAGATGGATCTTCAAAGGCTTTAGAGGCAGTCCGCACTCTAGCTCCCCTTGCACCAACTTGGCTGTAGTTGGCTTCCCGGGTAGCCGTGCAAGCCCCAAACTCTTTCCAGGCTCAACGTTGAAGAATGATTGTGACGCATTGTAATTCAGCAATACTTTAATGTGTCGGTGAGTCTAGCACCCCTTGCCGTCCATAGAACTAGCTGATGAGATTTTGGCTTTCAGGAGGATTCCCAGAACGCTCTCGCTTCCTTCGCTCCGCAACAATACACTCGGTAACTCCCTAGTTGTGAAAGGACTTTTGGGGCTGGTGTTCGCTGATGCGGACGAAGCTTATCCAGCAGTTGGCCGTCCCCCACTCACTGCTGGTTGCCGTTTCCTTGCTGCTTCTTCTTGCAGTCCTTCTTGTGGTGCCCAAGCTTCATGTAGATCCAAAAATTCTCACCACGCAGCTTGCTCTGCTGCTAGCCTCCTTGCATTACATCGATCTCCATGGGATTGGTTTGTTGCTACTGTGTTTGACACTGGAGATTTCCTTGCTTCTCTCGAAAACCCCCTCGATGATAACGTAATGCGTCAACACGCTCAGCAGTGGCCACCATCCCCTTTTAGAACTTCGTGATTTCAGTCAGTGCCAACGTACGCTAAATTTCCGCCTTCAAGCCGTCGTGGTATTTTTTTTGCCATCTCCAGCTTGCTCATGACGTCGGTCTTTAAGCACAATGCCAAGAAACGGCGTGTGTACTCATGCACCGAGCCAATCTGCTTCAACTGCTTAAGCTTGTTGCGTGTGACCATGGAGGTGTTCACAAGATCAAACTGATCTCTGATTGCTTGCTCGAACTGCTCCCATGTCGTCGGCACGCCTACTTCAGCTTGCGCCGCGCCTGGTTGCCACAACACGGCATGTTGCACAGTTGCTTTCCCACCCCCACCTCGAGTGGCGAGCATATTCAGTTGCCTCCACCACTCCAATGGTGCTCTGCGTAGCAGTGTCACCGCGAATGACACACGCACAGCATCGTCCTCTAAAGGGTGACCCAAAGTCCCAAAGTAGCTGTTCATCGCAAACAACCAGGTCCGTATGCTCAAACCCTTGCATTTATGGTCAATTGCCCCAAATCCACACACTCCACAATGTGTGTACAAGACTGAAATATATGGTGAGGATACTTCTAGGAAACAACTAAAAGAAAACATGACCGGTTCCACGAAACTACTTCAAAGACACACATACACAAATGACTATGTGTACGCAACGATGAAAATTCCTATGAACTTCCTTCAGTACTGGATGGCCTTCATGTTTCTATTGAAAATGCGTTATTTCAAATTTTGCTTAAATATGACCTTGAAATCCATTTCCATAAAAGGCTACCTATTTCGTACCATAGAACATTGCTGTGGTACACAAGTAGAGATGTTACGTTTCCTTTCTTGTCCTCTGACGATTACACATCTAGCGGGAGTTTTCTTTCATTAATTGGGAGTATCCGGTTGTTCTCGCGGCAGGTCAAATGTTCTTTGACCTATACCTTGACAGTCGCTCGAGAGAGAGAGAGAGAGAGAGAGAGAGAGAGAGAGAGAGAGAGAGAGAGAGAGAGATGGTCTGAAAACACTAAGCACATAGAGTAGCTCCAAGTCCAAACAGGAAATAAATGGAGGTGCGGAGCCACGCACGAGCACAAAAGTACAAAAGAAACATGAGACACACGTCACTATTGCTCGAGCGACAGTCTAACAGCGTGTTTTGTCGGCTTGCAAAATTCAGGGGCCGTTTCGCATCGCTGATGTTTCATTGCTGAATACGCTTCTGTATTCCATTCGACGTCTACCAGATACACTCGCTTATACACCTACCCAATACATTTTCACCTTGGGGGGGGAGGGGTCCATAAAGCCATCCCCCCCCTCCCACCCCTTTCCCCGCGAGTGTATTGGGGCGGTTTATTGGAGTGTGTAGCTGGACGGGTGTCTAAAGAAAACACTTGTGTATCGCAAATCACAACATACAATCGTGAACACATTCGTGGGTACCTACGATACATTCCCCGCTTCACACCCACCATACACTTGTGCTGTTTGGGGGGGGGGGTGCTCCATAAACTCCCAAGAGAAACCTGACTGAGAAATACTCTACAACTTCGTCTTCACGTACACAAGTCTCCAAGCACCGTCGATATAGATTGACGATCGCGTCGATCACAACTTTCTTATAACAAACAAGAATACACTTGTTCATCATTTGGGTTGTACATCCGCTACATTCTCCGATACACTCCCCACATACAAATTCTCGCTGAGGAGGGGGGGAGGGGGGCTCGACGTGTACCCCACCCCCCCCCCTCCCGATAGATAGTACATATGGGAGGTGTATTGCAAAGTGTATGGTGTGGAGGTACTCATCAATACACAATTGTATGCATACACTTTTGTACATAATCGACCGAATATACGATATAGTCCCCGCTACATCCACCCAATACACTTGACGTGTTTGGGGGCCGGGGGGGAGGAGAGGACTTGTATCTGATGGGGCATCATGTTCCGATATGCTAGCATCGATTAGCGTCCGCATACCGTCGATGAAAGGTGATCGACGATCCGAGTCAGCAAGACAAGGCATTTGAAAAAATACTCTTGTGTATTATCCACAAGGTCTTTCAGCTACATACCCAGCTACACTTCCCAGATACACTTTGAGGTTTTGGGGGGGGGGCGGGGGTGGATCGACGTCGACCCCCCCCCCTCCCCGGAGTCGGAAATGTATTGGGAAAGTGTATGGGAGAGTGTATATGGAGGAGGGTGAAATTAGTACACAAATGAAGCCGTCCACCTGTGTACATTCTGGTATGTACGTACGATACACTCGCTGCTACACCCCCCCAATGCATTCGAAGTTATTGGGGGGGGGGGGATCTGCCTGATGTCGAGGTGTATGCTTGACCATTAGTGTACGTATTTGCTCGGTTGACCGATACACTCCCCAATACACTGCCCGGATATTCTCGAGGGGTCGGGGGGAGGGGGAGGGGGGACATTCTACACGTCAGGGGTTCGAGAAAATGACGGGTGCATACCCTCACGAGCTTCGAGAGAAACAACAGACTAACTTTTTTTTATGCTGATTGTTATCGTCTAGGCTTCGAATGGGTTCTGAGATGTCTTTGGACGTACACAAATACCCCACATTATCATTTAGGACATAAGTAGTCACTTTAGGAGTAAACAAAAAATCCGAGTTTTGCGTAATATTTGTCAGAACTACCAGTATGCATTGATAATATTTCCCTGAGACACATTATGACTTGTTCACTAAGTAACCAATGATTTCACAAGTGCTTCAACACAAGTAAACTTCTTAGAAGTACATATATTTCTCATGTAGTATACATAGATTGCACAGTGTATAAAAGTGGCACGATTAACCATACCTCAACCCTTGAATAATGGATTGAACGCTTCAGGAGCCTTTGGCTTTGGTCTCGGTGGCCGCCCGAACCTGTCCAGCGTTCGTCCCATCCTACAGGTCAGCCATCTACCGATTAAGCCGCTCATTCTCTTGCTTGAGGGCTGCGAGCTACTGTGCGATCTGCTGTATGGCCTGTTCCATGGCTCTTGATGACTTTTAGTCGCCAGAGATCCTTTTAAAAAATTGGCAGCATTTTGACAGCAAAAAAAAATTGGCATGAATTTGGCAGTCTGGGATGAGAATCTGACGTCTTCGAAGTGCACAGGAGTCACCCTTTGTCTCCTGCGCATGCATGATAGGCCACGTGGATGCTCTGGAAACATAGAAAAAAATTCCGGAGGTTTGCTCGTGCGTTGGTTTCGAAGTATGGTCCAGCAATCTCCCTCTTGATCAACCACGACGTTGTACGGCATACTCTGTGCCTTCGCTCCTTGAAGTTTGTAGAGCTCCGGCAGCGCTTCCGCCCAACGCGTGGCTCTGGCTCTCCTACCAGATGTGAGAGTGTGTGCTCACAAGAGGTTAAGCTTAAGTATGTGGAGAGCACGGTCGTAACGCAAAGATAGATTTGGAGAAGTCTGGAAACTAGATCTGGAAAATGCAAGTTAATGAGAGTGAACTGAGTACAAGGTATTTGTATTGTCCGGCCGGCTAGCCCAGGCCTCAGCCTACTATTTTCCTAGCTTGCTTCAACAAGATACTTGCACCTGGACTCAATGCCCTAATGGCACCTGAACTCGGTGCTCTACTTGCACCTAGTGCCTTGTGCGAGAAGTCCCCGGCCGTCGATCACCCCGATCAACGGTCCATCTTGTCTCTCTGCAAGCCGCCTCGTTGCTCCTGTATGCCTCCCGGTGGTGGGCATGGTTGCCATGTTGGACACGCCATCGGTGGTACTGTGACCGTCGCACGGTCGTAGTTACTATTACGGGCTCTCCCGTTGACCACGTTCAATGTCAGGAGCTCCCGTCGGAGAGAGCCCCTCGGCGGATAACGTGTCCCACATGCTATTTGCCAAGGGGGAGACAGCCACCCTCGCGTGACGTATTCAGAACACCGTGTGGGGATTTGCATGAAACAGCCCCTCAGCGCTGGCATGAACTCCATGCCTGCACTCACTCATGCGTTCACTCGCTTGCTCCTCCTCCTTGCTGTTGCAAGTCGTCAAGGTCAAGCAAGACCTCCTGATGTATTTCCGAAGAACGGGAAATGCCCTGAGTGCCCCCAAATCCGGGGTGAGACCCCGAGTATGCCAGAAAAATAGGGCACCTTGTTACGATGAGTATTCTCATATTCCATCATGGTATCAGAGCATTTGACAACATGCACCTATGCATTCTACCATACAAAATGTACCACTAGCAGGAGATAACTGTGGAAAACTACTTTAGTATGCTCAGATTTCCTCATTCTGTTGATTTAAAACCATTGGTTGTGAATCCAAAGTTTAAGATAGAACACCTCCAATAGAGAGGTAGCACCTGCAACATCATCCTTTGGTGTATTATGCATGAGTAATGAAGAACAAGCAGTAAAGTATTTACAACAGTAGTAACCACCATATTGGCATAAAACAACATCATAATTGCTAACATACAGTTATTGCAACACTACCATAATGCCACAATTGCACTAATATTAGTAATAACAATAGACACAATACACAACAAATGCATGCAATCATAGATTGTAGCAGTAGTAGAAATAGTGCAAAGGTGCCACTTGGAACATAGTTAAACATTGAGTTTCAAGTTTCCAAGCGTGTAGCAACAATAGAATCAATGGAGGTGGCATTATGTTTTAGACATTAGTTTTTTAGTTTTTCCCTTTCTTCCCTCTGCACTATTTAGCCACCTATAGCTTAAAAGATTCACTTAGTGGTTGTATTTGAGTTGTTTTGTACTTCCACAGTTGTTAGTACCGATGTGGAACAGCAATGATATACTCGTTTTTAAGTCGCAGATGGTCCAAAGGATGAGGATTTTCCCTACCTTAACAGTCTCATTGGTAGATTATTTTGCCAATTTTCAGCTTTTGTAATTGAAGAAATCTACAAACCAAGGGGTTGATGTCGAATCCCAAGGCCTAGATGTGGAGAAAAAGAAAAAAAAAGTGGTAGCCATCCACCTCACCGTCCTCAAATCCTGGGTGGCACATATCAATAGCAAACCTTATTCCAGATTGATGCTTCCTTCCTAGTTCCTTTTTTTTCTGGTTTTCTCTCATTTCCAATAAAAAATTACTCTTGTGAACATGGAAGCTAATTTTGTCAAGATCGGGGCACTTTGGATTATGTCCTAGTGTCTTGTGAGACTTTGGTTCACCAAGGTTGAAACCCATGCATTGTTTTGCATTTCTTGAGCATTAGGATACCATGTATGCTTTATCATATAATTTTAATACATTTTATTTTGTTCTAGTGCCTTTGGAGACACCAATTTATGAGAGTTGAGACACAACTACATGGGAATTTCCTTGTGGCTTTACATACCTTCTAGGTTCCAATTATTGTTCTAACTTACTAACTAACCATACATTGCAAATATAAGTCATGTTGAATTTCGACCTTCAGTTTCTAAAAGAGTTTAGTACCATATGTTTAGTATAAGGTGATGAGAATGAATGATCATTTACAAGAATATTCATGTAAAACTTGGTGACCATCATCCTTTTACATTATAGGACTAAGCAAACAAAGTGTCTTAATTTCATGGACAAGGAGGACCATCACATTTAGCCACTTGAATACATGATAAATAACTGGAATATTTTTCCATTTCCTCTTAAAGAGATTGAATATCTAGTGTTTTTCACAAACTTTTAAAGATTCTTGCTCCTCTCCCCTTCACACACATGTAAGAAAAAAAATCCTGTATTCAGTGTAGACAACACTTCTGACGTTTCATTGAAATTTTCCATAGAAAAGCAACACACTAGCCACCTGGTCTAGTTTTTCATTTCTTTTTCTCTTGTTTGCCTTCACATTTTTTTTCATAAACTTCAATGAACTTAAAATTTTTTACTAGAATCCACATTCATAGCATGAAAAAAAAAAGTGCAAGAAACCATGAAAATATTGAGAAATACAAATACGTAAGATGCACACATGAAACTGCTACTGTTTAAGGTAAAAAACAATTAGCAAACTGAAACTTGATCTTAGCCCAAACGTTTTCACATGGTGCTATGAATATTGATTTATCATTATTAAAAACAATTGTGCTATTGTATCAGAAAATTAGGTCCATTGCATATTTGATTTTGAACGGTAGGTGGCCATTTTTCATGTGGCAGCAGGAGTAGCCATGTCCACACCCACTCAACGCACTTGAAATCTGTTGGCCTTTAATTTTGTTCTGGTGCACTTTGGCGATGCAAGAGACATGTGAATTGGAGATGCACAAACCTTGACCATAGCGCTAGGGCTGAGTCACCATGGACTCACCATTAACTTTCTTATACAATTTACATGCATTAATCTAGTCATGACTCATCATCGCTGACCACCTGCAGCCAACATGTCTTGCCTTGGCAAGTTCTTCTCTAGAACCTCTGCCGATGAGCAGTGTTGCAATGGTAAGACCTTTTCAGGTCCACCTGCGGTCGCCACTCTTAAATGTGGCCCTTGACATCCTTATAACGTGTTGCTATTCCTTCCACCCTCTGTCCCTCCTAAACCCTCTATTGTCAAGGCGAGTACTTGTTGAAGGCTTGGTGTCAGCTAAAGAATTGACAAATGAACAACTGTCCAAAAAACGATCTTGCTTTGTGTTGTAAAGAGATGGCGAGGATGCATACACTTCTAAAGTGGGAGGCAGGTGCATCAATTTAGTTGACGCTATCACTGCTAAAGGTGATGATGCTATTGAACGTATCACCACTGCCACCAATGCTGATGTGGTGAACAAGGACCCATGTGCCAAAGTACAAATTGTAGAGGTATTAATGATGTTCTGTTGGCTGAGGACATGATGGTGGGACAAGATTCAGATGAAGCGGTTTTGGGTACACCAATAGTTAAAATCGGATGTAAGTTTGCTGATAAAGCTTTTGCAGAGGAGAGTTGTGGTGAATCGCCCCAAATTCATGAACTTGACAATTGGTGTGTCAAAACGTGAATTCTTAGATGCAATTTGTTTTTTAAAATCATCAACATCAATTCATGGCACTAGAGCCCAAATATGCATTCCTTGCATGAGGTGTTAGTTATTATGGATTGTATGTACAATTCAATAGTTTTTTTGGAGTCCATGTTCACCTTTGTTTTTGCCTCCTAATGCACTTGTTGATCCACTATTTAAGGGGTGAGGTGATTGGTCATAAATGGTGGAGGATGAAGGCATAATCATGAATGTGCTAGAATTTTCTCTAGATACATTTTTGAATGGTTCCACAAGGAAGCATGGGTCGTACATGGATCAGTTCAGCCTTGTACATGTGTCCATCATCCATGTTGTGGTTCTTAAGCACCAAGGCAATGTCTGCAATGAGATTGCATGGCTATGCAACAACTACGTTTCCTACTCTACCATCAACGGTTGGTACGAGCCAAGCAGTAGGAAGCTATGGCTGGGTTTTTCAAGAGCCATCATGGATAAGCCCTATTTTCTAATGAAAGAATCAGCCCCAAAAACTACACATAAACAGGGGTGTACTGGTTGTGACGGCTACATCAATGAACAATTCACATAAAAACACGAGATTATCTGTACATTGGAGCTGACCAAGGAGCCTGGCATCCATCTCTACTCCACCATCGTTCACAAGAAAGTTATTACCATTCTAAAAGAGCGTGGCAACCCCATACAAAGGGTAAGGAGTGAGACCAACATGTTCAGTCAGACATGGTGCAAGACTTTCGTAAAGCAAGAGATCAACTTGTGTGGTTGTGTCATGCATCAGCATTGTAAAGCTATTAGGCGAGTACCATGCTCACATGTAACTCATGCACCACTACACAAGCTTCCACATTAGTGTGTACAAAATGAATCTGTTTTTTGTGGTTAATGTAAACTACACGTATGTCCACCTCATGCAAAGTTCCCGGTGACATGTGTACCAAAGGGAGTGAATGAAGTCAAGGTCTTTGGCCAAGTGGACAAGTGATTGGTCAATTTTCTCCTCACTTTGAGCATGGAAATTTTAGCCTACGGTGCCAAGTCATATTGGTTGGAATAAACCAGCCCCACATCTTGAAGGCAAAAAAACCGACAAGGGAATTTGTATTTATGTGTACAGCTTTATGCTTACAAGATGTCCAAATAAAGCTTTACCACAGTCCTCAAGTTTCACTCAAACGTATGGCCAGGACCATGCATGCATTAGGTTTATGCTTAATTTGGATTCATACTGGCCGCAAGCAATGGAATACTTCAAGGCATGGTTGCATGAACGATTTTTATTGGTGATTCTGAAGTACATCCTTATGAGATTGAGAAGCAAGGTGTAGCCCATAGTAATGGGGCTTGAGAATCCATTCAGTTTTGAGATTCCTAAGGGGTACTTCTCATGAACTAGAAAGTGACCGTCCTTTATTCCTCAAGTCGTTCTCAACATGTGATAGGTGAAGGATGCATTTGTAGGTTGAATGTTGTGTGCTTATTCATAAATTCATGGCAAGCTGGAGATAGTGTGTGATGGTTGGCATGGGGACGAGTGGGACTATTGCTTAACATTGCTTTATAGGGTGCCGCTATTGGCAACAACCTCAACTTCATCACTCAGTGCAATATGCAAGGCTAAAAACAAGAGGATATAGCGTTGAAGATGCTTGTGAAACTACCGTTGCAACTGTTGTTATATCCTTTCTAATTTCATGTCATTTCCCTTTTTCTTAGTGTTTTTTTTAACTTTCCATCCCCTCTCCCCCTGTTCTGTATAGAGACAAAAATCATGGAACATCTCCATACAATATCAAAACTTGCCACATAACAAATACAATGGGCCATCCATGTCCCTTGTTGCTATTCTGACCAGTTTATTACATATTCAAAACACCCCCTTTATACATCTTGCCATTGCCAAATACATGAATCTCTGTGAAGAAATATTGAACATCGAAATCAAATAAAGATACGTTAATGAGGGAGAAACATCACCAACAAGCATAATCACCAGCAACACCAGCCAACATCTAATGTCGCCAACATCATGAACGCAGATTTTTGTAAATAATGTTCTAGCGTGCCGTGACAACGGTAAAGGTTTCCCGACTCATTTCAGAAGAAATAAGAGAAAAATCATGAGCTTCCTAGCTATCTCTAGCTATTTCAATGGAGTTCTAATATAATTTAGTAGAACACCAAAGAAAACCACACAAAAAAAAGAAAGAACAAGGGATATACTTTAGTTGGCTATTCTGACAAATACCAAGCCTTGAATGTTACAGGGTAACTCATGAGCTTTTTACAGCACCAGAGAATGCATGATTCATCCAAGCGTAGTGTGTACGCTTGCCAACACTTAGGTAACTCATGCACGACATCCAATGCATGCCACCTAATGCCACACGTGGCATCCTCATGTCACAGAGTCTTTAGGCACATGAGAAATGCCCACCTTAAGACAAAAATCATTTTGCTTATGTAGGTGTCCCTTGTATTGTACGGATGCACCTTGATACTTTGAATTTTGAGTTTGGTGTTGACGTTTGATGTGGTTTAGAACCTGTATGCAGAAATTTGATCAGATTTTTGAATCTCCCAAAGTAACAAACTTTAATTTTGAGTTTTAGGTCCAAAACTTTGAGTTTGGCCAAGTCCACAATAGCAACGTGTAGTATAGCAGAGAAATCCGACACTACAATTTGCCGTTTACATTGTGGCACAACCCAGAGCCACGTTTCGGGTAAGTGTCCAAGGAACAAAGATACAACTAAAAACATAGCCAAATCCTTGCCTAACATTGAACACCCATAAATTCTTTGATTCTCAACAAAACTGAGGGATTCAAATTCCTAAGGATCCAGCTCAAAGTTTTGCCACTATTGGAAGTAGATTCAAAGAATTTTCAGGCCTGTGGAGTCTTCTATACTTATGCTTCTGTCATATGTATGTGGAGGGTCAGTTCTTCAACAAACACCAACCACCAACACCGGTATCATTATTGTTTTGATTACCACTACTAATGCCACCATAACCCCTTCTTTCACCACCACCACCAATACCATCACAAATATCACTGTCATCCCTCACCGCGACCACCATCATTGTCGCCATCACCTCCACTATTGCTATTGCCACCACCACCACCACCACCACCACCACCATCACCACCATTACCACAATCACCTCTACTATATTTTCATGGCTTCTTACATAAAAATTTGAAACTTCTTAGTTTCTAGGCGTTTTTTTAGCTTCCATCTATGTTGTCTCTATTTCTTTAATGTCTTATTCAAAGTTAGAGAAGTATTGAAGTAGATTGAGGTCTAACTTATGGAACAGTAGTGTGACACCGCCACCCACTAATACTCCACTTCCATATCTATCTTCATGGAATTAGTGACAATGCATTCAAGAAGCAAGACCAACACAAGTTTCTCCTTCATGTTGCAAGTAAGGGATCCACAACATCACCATCTTACTTTGTTCAAAGGCAAAGTGGTACACACAATCTAACTTCAACGTAATAGCAAACTTTGAGGTATGGTTGATTTAGGCCATTTAAAACATTGTTTTCTTGGTGTAAGCCTTGAGTGTGCTCTCTTCAAAGGAAGTAGCTTCCACCCATCCTTAAACTCTTTCCAATGTGTACGAGACAACTGTATTTTTTCTTTTATGGAAAAAGATATCTTCTTAGGATGACTTCTGTGAGTGGAGTTGGTTTATGGGGCAAGTGCGCTTAATCATCCTACAAATGTACACTACGAGCCCACTTAGTGTGCTCAATTGTTTCATGCGTCAAATAACACCTTGTGTTTTTTCACATATGGGAGAAAGAGCATTTCTTACGAGGGACCTTAGTGTGTGGTGCTAGTTTATTTTGCAAGTGCCCACAATCACACTATGGATGTACACTAAGACCGTTCTTAGTGCATTCCTTTGTCTGATGTGTCCTACCACACGTTGCCTTTTGTCCTATAAGACAAAACAATTTTGTCAAGAAGGACCTTAGGACATGGGACTAGTATTGGAGCACACTAAGAGTGCAAAATCACCATAAAAAAGAACACTAAGAGCATAATTGATGTGCGTTCTTGTCCAAAGTGTCCAAGACTACCTCACCTTTTGTCCTACAGAACTAGATACTTATTTTTCTTGGAATGCCCCATGTAGGTGGGCCAAGTGTATGTGGCAAGCACACCATTTTTCCATCTGAGTGAATAAAAATATTGTAATTAGTGTGATTATTGTCTTAGAGAGATTAAATTATGTAATAATAGTTTTGGTTTTACCTTATGGATTCACTAATTAGTTCTCTTTGAGTTCTAGGACAAAGGCGACTTTGCTATTCTCTGACTATTACATAAATGACTTTCTGATTTTGGATACCTAAGAAACATTATCTTCATAGTGGGAAATAATAATGAAGGATGGAAAGAATTGAGCACATGACATAATGCATAGTTGTGGAAGTACGTATGTAAAATAGCTACAACTACCATGTGAGGATCGTGGAATTATGAGAGGCTTGAGTGCATAAGAAGAGTACGATATTTTTACTGTTTTAAGAACTTAGGATGTTTGGTGGATTTATACCAACAATTTTTGGATTTGATAATATTAAGTGACATAGGCCTTTAACATCTAAGGGGAATCATTACGTGGATTTGAAGCCCCTTTACTGCACCACCCAATGAAATCAAATGCCTTGAATATGTGAAAAAATGAATAGTGTCCATCTTGTCTTTTTGAATTTATATTTTTATACTGTTGTAAATAAATTTATTTAGACAATTATGTTGGTGGTTTTATTTGTTATTGATGGTTAGAAAATGTTGCAAAAGGCAAGGTTGAGGCTTTAGGGGTTGTCTCCCCTGTTTGGTTTTTTCTATCAACGAAAAGGCACTTCTTGAAAGATGTGGATGTATTACTTGTTGGCTTCTTCATTTGGTGTTTTGGATGATGTACTAGTTACTACTGGTGTGGTTAATGCGGTAAAATTGGTTGGTTTTTTAGCTTTGTGGGCTGGAGTGGTGGTTGGTGGCAGTTGTTTAATTCATGGTCGTCATGTGATCTACAGGAAACATCCATGTTCTTCAACTCTTTTTTTGCGTAATGGAGGAGGTGTTCCATTTTTTTAAGGAAAATTGGATAGGTTTCTAGTTTTTTGTCTATTCTTACAGGCCATGGATCAATTGTAGATACTCTTTTCAATGTTGAAAACTTGGATAACGATGGAACGAAACGAATGTAAATTAGTTGCTCATTTGCATGCATGCAACAACTTATGGGATGTGTGAGTTTTTTTTACATATCTTATCTCACTTGTGGAATTGTAGAGTGGAAGTGGGGGAAAAACAAATAAGAAGCATTTGTCCGTTTAAATTTCCCTCAACTCAGCATTTTCCTTATTTTTTGCGGTTTAATTGATATAAGACATCATGGAAATCAATAGTTATCGCAAGGAAAGCAAAGGAATTATTCTCAAATGGAATAATGTTGGATGATGATTGAACATGTATATATTGAAGAAGTTGTGCATTCCAGAGCTAAATTTCACAGTCCATAAAAGAATGATGACCATTCTTAATATGATCAAGAAATTGTAGTTTTAACAAGACTACCAATCAGTTTTCTTGCTCAGTCTGAGTATCAATTGAAATACCTTCAATAAATTATATAATTCAAGTTGTTCACATGATAGATGCATATCTGAACTCCAAGTTAGACTACGACGCCGGAGTTTAACATAAGAAAACAAACCTAGTGGATTTTTTAGTTGGAAATAAGACTTTATGGTTGATACCAATGCAATTTTTATGTAAGGTTATTCATTCCTTAGAATCTTGTTCTCGAGGAGTTTGGATGGCACCAAAACACAACATTATGGTTTGGTGAACCTTGTTGATGAAAGCAAATCAATTGCTTCTTTTTCAAATTACCTAGCAATAGATTACGTCAATTTCTATTAAAGTAGTTTCACAGTATAGATTCAAACAGACAAGAATTTGAGAAAAAAGTAGCAAATATTACAAGATTCAAATGGAAATTACAGACGACTACCAGACTCATGAGGTGCGCTAATGCCATAAGTCATGATAAAGCAACACCCAAGTTTACTACAACTCTAGTGGCACTCAAAGAACCATTGAAGGAGATATCTTTTGATTTTTTCATGAGTTTCATCCTCACACCAAAGGGGCTTGATGCAATCCTTGTGGTGGTTGAATGGTACTAGAAGATGTTGCACTTCATCCTAACAAAAAAATGTCATTTCAAACGAAGCATTACCCTACTAATATTGAGGCAACTTTTGAGGTTAATTCTGTCTTTAAATTTTTTTTCAAGTACATTAATGACCTTAAATTTCATAGCCTTAAGATTGGAATTCAATGTCTTCTGGGTCATTGTGACTTTTTACACCTAATTGTTTAAGGACAAGTAGGTCATGTCGATAAGCATACTCCTACTAAAAGGGGGTGGCACTCCGATGCCCTTTTCAACGGAGGTTACAAAGTGGATGTGTCACAAATGTCATTATAACACACTAGCTTTACGTATTAGAAATATAGATCTTTAGATTTTAGTTGAAGAAAACATATTTGTGCAATATTCGATGCATTCAAACGGCTCCAGGCTAATCTATCTTAAAAAACATAGATCACAAATTTTTTAAAATATTAAAATTAACATCCTCACAAATATATTTGTAAAATTGGTGGACAATGTTATGTATCACCTAAATCTATCATTTGGAAAAAAACAATCAAGGCCATTATTGTTCGTTTGTTCTTTGGTAATATCATCTATATATAGATCTTCACCATCAGGACTGACTACGATGGGAGGTTCACCAAAAACCTTATGGCAGGAGTTTTTGACTTACTATGATACCTAGATTTTGTAATAGATTCGACAAAATCCTTAGCCGACTAGGCTAAACCCAAATTCTTGAGGGACTTTGATGCTTAAGCCATCATGTCTCACATCCCACAGTCTTAAGTGACCCCGCTTAAGCCACGTGGCTCCTTGGGATTTTTGGCTTGGCACTGCCATGCTACACTCCCCATAGTAAGAGTGAGAGCCACCTATGCATCTCTGATAATCCCAGGAATTTGAGCCATGGAGATCTGATACCAATGTAGGGGATTTGACGGAATCACTGGCCAAATAGGCCAAAACAGCGGTGCGTAAGGGTCTCCAAGCCTCAAGCCATCGTGTCTAATTGCCCATAGTCCTAGTTGATCCCGCTCAAGCCATGTGACTCTTTCGAGCGATCAGTGTGGTATTTCCACGCTATAGATTTAGATATGACCACCATGCCATCATAAGAGACTAGGTAGACTAAGCATATCAATGATATGATCGAATAATTGATTTCTACAAATAAGAATCCAAACATCCATCACATAATTCACATGAAACTATGTGGCCTTCGAAACCACATGCAAAATTCCAATTTAAGTTATTAAAAAACTACTTTGTAGCAAGAGGGCCGGTTCAACCCTCCCTCCTTGCTGAAGCGAGGGGAGGTGGTGCACCACCCCTAACGTCAACAAGGGCTGGCCGACGGCCAGCACTTCCCTCGCCCTCGGCCAGCTATCTGCCGGCCTGCTGGACTGCCAGTGGTCGGCCAAGTGACCGGTCAGCCATCGGCCAGCTAGCCGCCAACCGCCAATCGCGGCCTTGACCCAATTGGTAGCTAAGGGGACGCGAGGGCCTCAAGGGTGAGGCCTCGTGGCCTAGTTCCCTTGCCCCTGCTCCCCCTCCTCGCAAGTGAGCGAGCAAGGTTGAGGGAGGGTGACGAGGGACGAGTGCTGAGAGAGATGCAAGGGTTCTGACACAAAATTTCCAGCGTGTCTTGCAGGCAATGATTTCATGCCAAAACGTCAAAATCGTAAATTGAAGTTCATTTACGCCAAACTTTGACATAAAATAACAAATTAACTCGTGCGACCACACATGTTTTAGGTCAAAACCCCGATTTGGGTCCCAAAACCAGCTAAAAATGGAAATGGGCCTCTCGAGACTCAAAATATTTGAGTCTCCCTACTCTGGGTTGTTGATGAGGATTGCCCCTTAGTCCTGCAAATGAGATAAACTCTTGACATGGACTAAGGACACCATTCTGTGAACTCCAAGGATGACTTTAGAATGGGAGCTAGAAGTTCCTGCCCGTTACAGTGGTTCTCAGAGCTAGACAACCCCCGCGACCATGGATTTGATGGAAACGGTGGCTATGGCGTACAAAAAGTCCCATCCGTAGGTGCAAGCAATAGAAACGCCATTATGGAAATCTATGCTTCACCTTTTGAAGTACCGTAAAGTTCATTAGGATGCTACAGAAGAGCCTTATTTTTTGGTTTCTTCTCCACATCCTCTTCTCCATCCTAGTAGGCCGAAGGAATTTTTTTGGGACGAGATAGGGAGTACCCACCCCCAAAACCACCTACTTTACCCCTCTTTTCAAGGCTCCCTCTCCTCCTCTTCAACGTAAAATTGGGGTAGTGCCTTTTCCTAATACCAGAGACTGTCACAACTTAAGAGAAAAAGAAAAATGAGGAAGGCGCCACTTTGAGAAATTTAGGAGGCTGCCACATTGTCGTGGAGCACAGGGAAGGTGCCTGCAAGGGTGGGGGAAGGAGTGGCAAGAAGATGCAATAAGAGGCCAAGGAAGACCAGAAGAGAAGAAGATAAGAAGACAAGATTATTGAGGAGGGCGTGTGAGGGGGTACAAAATTTTAGTTAGATTTGACCCCTCGCCTCCCTCTCACCTTGTTGAGCGATGCTCAAAGTATTCGAGCTTCTTGATCTTGTACTGGCTTATTTCTCCATGTTTCCTTAGCTTTCCTAGTGCCGTGAGTCACAGCTTAGAGTTTTGCCTAAAATCCACATGGTTGTGTCAAACCATGGCGGCCTAGAAAATTTGTCCTTTTCTACCACGTGGTTGTACCAACTGTGGCGGCCTAGGAAATTAGAAATCAAATGTATAATTGCCTCACTGATTGGAGAGCAATGAAAATTGAGGAGAAAAAAGCTCCTCAAAGTGGTGGGGTGATCCTCACAATGGTCTTCACGTACTAGTTGCAGGGGTGACGAGATAGCAAGTGCCAGACCGTCAAAGACCAACAAGAGAAAGGTGGTGACGGCCAACAAGAGAAAGGTGGTGACGGCAGACCCCAAATTTTGGAAGCCATCGCGGCGAGCATGGTTGCCAAACCAAAGGCAACCGTACCGTTGAAGGCAACCGGCACCAACCTCGGCAACATTGAGAAGTGTGCGAAGGCCGGAAAATTGCAAAACGAGCACATCAACATGCACGTGGACAACCCTCACGCAACGGAAAATATGCTAGAGGAGGATCCCCCGCAGGGGGACCGTGACAAAGAGCATGATGCCAATGATGGCAAAGGCAACAAGGATCACAATCATTGCCATCGTGGTGCTGTGGACTCAAGCCTATTGCTCAAGAAGGACAAGGCACTTGTTGCATCGAGTGAAGCTTCTGACAGTAGCAAGGCTGAAGAGAGCAGCATGGCTGCTGAGAGCAACAAAGGCGCCAAAAGCACCCACGTTAGAAGTTGCCACAAGAACAAGCCGGACAATGTCGTTATGAAGGCCATTGGTGATGACTGCCGCAGACTTACTGATTTTTTTGTTGAGGCGGCGGGCCGACTCAAGATCACCACCGACGATGGAGGTACGACACCACTCGAAGGAGTGGGTGTGGACCCCCCTTCATACGATGTGGCGAGAATGGGGCAAGGCAGTGTCCACTCAAGCATCAAAGCTGAATTCAGCCTCCTTTGAAAGGTGGGACTTCTTGGAGGCCTATACGCAAAGTGTACCCTCTTGTAGTGGGTAAAGGTGCACAAACAACACGAGACCCTGGAGGCTATCGTTGATGCTCTGACGACATCAGAGCCAAAGCTTGCTTTTGCCATAGTGTGGATATCTTTCAAAACTTGCTAGCCCACGACGACTTTGGGGATGTTCATGAACATGTCCTTCCTCCATAGTGTGCTGATCTTTCAAAAGGATGTGCATCTAATCAACTATCAAACTTGCATGGAGCATGTTCTACATGTCCACTAAGTCAATGGGGTGACCTTGCCACGACGTGGCATGAAGACAAGCTCTTTAACTATGTGGTCAAGGGGTGGGTTGCACAACAGCTACACCTTGAGTGGCAGCCCATGCCGTAGAAGGCCTTCTACACTATCATGCGTAAGAAGTGCATCCATCGTGAGGAGGCACAGCACGCCTTCCACAAGATCAAGGTCTTCATGCAGCTGGGTACCTTACTCGAAGCCTACTTAAGCGAGTTCACCGCACTCATGGAGGAAGCCGAAAAATTCACCAAGGGTGATAGGAATCAGACCTTCAAGTACCCAGAGTGCATGCTACTATAGTACTTACGTGACGGTATTGCCAACATGAAAGTGAAGGACAAGACCACCACAACGACAACTGGCCAGGCTTACACAAGACGGAGGGCAATGCAGGACTACAAGTGTCTTTGGAAAACCTAAAGCTTTACTCAGACACATGACCAAACGTGCATGCACAACAAGGCCGGAGGAGCAGCCGGGCAGTAGGATGGGGCCAAAGGCAAGGAGCCCGCAAACCCTTCTAGTCAAGAAGACTAACGAGCACAAGACCCCAAACCACAAGCGTAGTTGCAACAATGACGAGATGCAAGCGGCGCGTGAGCGTTGCAACACAGCCTTCCATGATGCACTCTTCCACAATTGCATACAGTCGGGCCAGTTTAGGGCTCAGTGACCTAAGGCTGCTAGTGGTGGACAAGAGGTCAAGGTGCTCGTCGTAGCAGTAGCACCTCGTGGGGATGTTGTAGCAGGAGGCTGCGGACAAGGCCGTGGATAGGGCCGCAGTCGCGGCAATGGACCCGACCGTGGAAACGGGCAAGGCCATGTTGGGTTTTCCCCACCCCTGAGTGATGTTGGTGACGACCACTCAAGGATAAAACTGGATCAGGAGTGTAGATTCATGTTTTCAGATGAGGATGTTGAACAATTTGATTTTTCTACAAGTTCAAACTTCTCTGTTACTTTTTCCCCTCTTATTGAACCTCATTCCACACTTGCTAACTGACGCTGTCCACCAAAACTTGGATCCTTGGACAAGATGCATGATCGGACATGCTTACTGGTGGCAACACTACCGGTCATGGGTACTGTACGGTTGTCACTGACAAAAACTATGCCATTCAAGGGCTTGTAATACAGGCCAACCTGTCGAGTGAAGCCAAGGCCTACAAAGGATTCATCTCCTGAAGTGTCAGCAAGTACGTTTGCAAGAGCCCCAGCTAGGTGTCCTTTGAACTTCCCTCATCTTTTCAAGAGAACGGGCTTGACGATGGAAAATCAAGTTTGTGAAAAACACGGAATCCATACGGTAAACATCGCAGCTCTCGTGATTCACCTACTCGAGTCCACATCTTGTGGGAGTGTGTAAATTCGGGTAGCACCTTACATTCCTTCAATATGACTGGGTCAAATTCATTGACCAAAAGGTACAACAAACGTGATTGAACTCATCGCTTAGAGAGTGTTTGCTTCAATCACTCTATCAAATAACTACAAAGCTAAAATTTGCATTCAAGGGTACACACAAAGTGTCACGTTGAAGGTACTCAACCTTCTTGACCCGTTTGACATGGTGCTACACGATCCTTGGCTCCATGAAAACAAGGCTCTAATGTGCTTTGAACCAAAGCATTTAATCCTCCAGAAAGGACAGCGTCGCTTTACACTGATTTTGATTATGGAATTGTCACCGACCCAACTCAAAGTCCATGTCAGCTTGTGTGGGATATAGGTAAAGAGACGTATTTGACAAGGTTGTTGATACTTCTTGGCGCAGCTGCAAAAAGTGGAGGACAACATAAAGAAAGACATGGCACAAGAGATCAAATCTCTATTGGCAGAGTTCTCGGATGTATTCCAAGACCCACCGGCTAGGCTTCCGCCAGAACGACACATGGGCCACACGATTCCGCTGTAGTTGGATGCGACCCCTCCATTCAGATCCATGTATCGCCTTAGTCAAGCGGAAAGGTGGGAGTATAAATGCCAAATGAAATAATACCTTGGAAAGGGGTGGATTGAGCAAAGTAGCTCGACGTACGGTGTGTCGATCCTTTATTGTGAACAAAAGGGTGGTGGTTTAAGCATGTGCATAGACTATCGTGCACTGAACAGGCTGACGATGAAAAACTGATTCCCTTCCTACAGATTGAGGACCTATTTGACCAACTACAAGGGGCAAAAGAATTCTCATCCTTGGATTTGTCTCAAGGGGACCATCAAATCCGCATCACGGAAGATAATGTGCCCAAAATTGCGTTTTGAATGCACATGGGACAATATCAGCTCCGGGTGTTATGCTTTAGGATAAGAAATAGCCGGGCAACCTTACAATGAGAAATGAACCAAACGTTTGCCAAGCAACTTGGTCATTTTGTCTTGGTCTACCAAGATAGGATCATGGTTTTTACCAAATCCACTGAAAAGCACATAGAACATCTGCGCAAAGTCCTTACGATCCTTGAAGAACAAACGTTCTACACAAAAGTGATCAAGTGTATGTTTGCACAAGATGAGCTTGAATGCCTTGGACACATTCTTGGCGAGGACGCTATTCGCGTCAACGGACAAAAGGTCCAAGCCGTGGTGGACTAGCCACGCCTAGAAAATGTTGGGCAGATTCGGTCTTTTTCTCGGCCTTGTAAACTACTTTCAAAAGTTAATACAAGGGTATTTGACCCTGGTAACACCGCCAACCAGGCTCACGCGAAAGGAAGTGCTTTGGGAATGGATATCTAATTGCAAGAATGCCTTTCTCAAAGTGGAAGAGCTTCTATCCATAGCGCCCCTCTCAGCTCTCCTAGATGTATCGCAACATGGGAGGTTTTTTTTTACGCATCGATGTTAGGAATTTGAGCTGTCCTCATGCAAAATGGTCACCCAGTTGCATATGAGAGCGAGGCATCGCATTCTCGCAAAAACGCGATACACGACTGGGGAACAAAAGTTCCTTGTGGTGCTACACGCTTTCAAGATTTTTTGTTGCTACCTCGATAGCGTCAAAGGGGGTGTGACGGTCGTGACCGACCATAACCCATTGGTGTTTTTCCAAATGCAGCCAAACCTGTCAAGACAACAAGCACGTTCTAGCAAATACTAGAGCCAATTCTCCTTCACCAACGAGGACGCATCAATGTGGCCAATCCACTAAGCCGATAGCCGGTAGAAATTAAATAAAACCACTGAGATTGGTGAGTGTTTTTTGGACATTACGACAGCAACCGTGCAAACACCAGAGCACCCTACACCCTTGAGGCAACCACCTTGACAGATTGTCCCCCTACAACGGTTTTGTCAATAGAATCCGGATGGGATACTCCATGGATTCTTGGTTTGAAGACTCTTAAATCCATGAAAAGTATGAGTTGGTGGAAGTCGCAAGAATCAACTGGCATAGAGAAGTTGTTGTGCCATACTCAGGAGACCTTCAAGTAAAGATTATCTCCAAATTGCACGACCCACCGGTTGCAGGTCATGTGGGACCTCGAAAGACCAGAGAGGCACTCTCGGACCACTATTTGTGGCCAGGATGGAGTGTCAATGTTCGTAAGTATTACATGCCATGCGACCCATGTCTTCGGAAAAAGGCTAATAAGAAGAAGCCTACATGACTTCTATAAGAGTATCCCATTCTTGGGACACCACGGGAGTGCGTCAGCGTGCACTTCACTACTGGTCTTCTGGACATGGCTCGTGGCCACAATTGAATACTACTGGTTTTGGATCTTTTGACAAATATGACACACTTTATTTCTACAACCACTTATGTGAACACAAAGGAGACCACTCCTCTCTTCTGTGAGGATGTCGTGAATAACCACGGCTTGCCGTTGCACATAATATCCTATTGAGATAGAAAAATTGATTGTAAGTTCTTGCAAAAGATGCACGAGTACTTTGACAGCGTGTCCCAAATGTTGACAACGTTTCATTCTCAAATTGATGGACAAACAGAGCGCATTAATTTCTTAGGAACAAATGCTCCGCATGCACGTGGACCCTACCATGAATGACTAGGAGAAATTCCTAGCACTTGCACATTTTTTGGTGAATAATCAGTGAACGGGTCTATAAAGTTCACATTATTTTTGTTCAACAGTGGTCGACATGCAGTGGTGCTCTCTCCATTGCTGAATTGTGGGAGTATAGGAGGACATGTTCCTTCTGCTTAAGCCTTTGTCGAGCGCATAGTTTCCTTGTTTTAGGAGGCGCAGGGTCACCTTCAAGCTATTGAGAAACAACAGAAGGCATATGTCGACAAAAGTTGTCGTGATGTCTCGTTTAAAATTGGTGACAAAAAACTGCTTAACATTAAGAATATTTGGTTGAAGTCGCCAGGGGCTCAAACAATGCTACCAAAGTGGATTGGGTCATTTCCCATTGTCCCAAGTATCTGGCTAGTGGCATACCGATTGCTGCTTTTGCCGAGTATGAAGATACATGACGTTTTTTATATGGGCCTACTGGCTCCATACACGGCAAAGGGAATTGTTCAGCCACCATCGATGGTCCTTATTAACGATGGCAAATACGAGGTTCTTTGCTTGATTCAGCACCAAGAGCGTACTCGACAGTCGTGGGTTGTCCGGGAATACCATGTTCATTGGACCGGGTGTGGACCTGAACATAACTCATGAGAGCCTGAATCTTGGTTGCCCACAGGGGTGGTGAATTAGTATTTGAGTAAGCTTGGAGCTTGCACAGATCGACGATGGTAAGAGGGAACCTCTTAAACGCAGAAAAATTGAACAAAATTCCCATAGGGCAGCATTCATGGACTACAACCATGGGCGATTGGGGTCTCCCAAGATGGTTGTCACGTGAAGGCTTGAGCCTAAAGGGGGGAAGTTGCTATCCGTGTTGACTTACAAGCTGCACCTTAGGTCCAAGTGCCATGCACTCATTCATGTTTAGCTTGGGACTTAAATTGCTATTTTTTTCACAATGTTGATGTCTCACTAACTGACAATCCTACTTGTTATTCATAAACCAAGACGGTTCATAATATGTTGGGAAGAATTTACCGGGAGGGCCGGTTTGACCCTCCCTTCTCGTTGAAGCAAGGGTTGGTCGCGCACCACCCCTCACGTCAGCGATGGCTAGCCAACGTCCAGAAATTCACTAGTTGTTTGCTGGGTGGCTGCTAGCTGGCTGGACGAGCGACGGCCGGGCAGGTGACTGACCGGCCACCAGCCTGCCAGCCGCCAGACACCCATCGCGTCCTCAACCTGACAGTTGGAAGAGGGGTCGCAAGGGCCTTGAGGGCAAAGCTTCGTAGCCTCGTGCCCTAGCCCTCGCTCACCCTCCTCGCAAGTGAGCGAGCGAGGACAAAGGAGGTTGACGAGGGATGAGAGGTGAGAGAGATGTAAGGGTCCTGGCACGAAATCGCCAGCGTGCCTTTCACGCGACGATTACGTGCCATAATGGCAAAAACGTGAATCAAAGTTTGTTTGCGACAAAATTTGACATAAGATAACGGAATAACTCATGTGAATGCATGAGTTCGAGGTAAAAAAACCGGTTTGGGTTAAAAAAACTAGGGTTAAGGCAAAAAATGGAAATACATGAGTCTCCTTGCTCTGGGTTGTTGATGATCATTGCCCCTCAGTTCTGCGAAGGGGGTAAACCCGTGACGCGGACTGAGAACGCCATTCTGCAAACTTTGATGACAACTTCAGAGCAAGGGCCGGAGGTTTTGGTTTGTTACATGCTCAAATCATGACGGATTTCTCAAAAAAAAATCAACATTGAATTTATAGCATATCCAAGTCAAGACCTAGTAAATGTAGATGAAGATCTAGGCAACAATGAAGAAAGTGGCTGATGAGTACGAGTTAGAAACCAAAATCCCATGACAGTGCTTGAGTGGTACTTGGTTGGGAGAATCCAATCTGGTGGATAGGACCACGTCATGTTTGATACTCTGCTTGTTCCCATTTGTTAGGAAGGATTTGTAGACAATTACCATCGCAGCGGTCATCCTTCATTCCATTGATATCCATATTATGTTGCAGATCAACTGACGCAAACTCAAACAAGACTCGAGCAAGAATTTCCTTACTAGAGACATGTCCTGGCCCCCCATTGTCAAAGCCAATGAGTGCATAGAATATGAAGTCAAAACGTGTTCTTACACCACTGACAAGGAGACGTGATGAATGATCTCACCAAACGACAGGGTTATGATTATGAAAGCTGAAGTTAAGACTGCATTGACAACTCAAAGGATATGGATAACTAGATTGATGGTTTCCTGAGTTGTCATCAACCTTCATCTCAGAATGTGCTAGGTTTTAGAGGATACAAGATGGGTAAGTGTTACATCCCTTACGTACACGAGTTCTTTAACCACATTTTTCTGTTTAAATATATGATCCACCATGTATCAATCCCTAGGTTTTTGGTGCAGATATTTTGGCCATCTGTCTCGACTTATGGTGTTCAATCGTATGCTATTAGAATTGATTCAACAACTTCTGAGAAGTTTGAACAAGAGAATTAAAAACCATATTGATCTTTCAATAGTGTTTCATGGAGTTCTCTATGGCGCCTGAGCTTTTACAAAGACATTCTTTGATATTTTCAAAAACTCTGCCGTTTGAAGTACTCGCAGGACCTAGTTGGTAAGATTTTACCTACCAAGAAGGTGTGAAGTCGGGTTTGTAAGAAAACTGTGTATAGCTAAAACTGTAGAGAGCAAAGATGTCGGTTGGAGTATGGCCGTACTGCTGTCCTTGAATGGTGCCATGGACGGTAATTTCCACGGGTGCTGTATCGAGGACAATGACGACAGGGCCCACATTTGTCCAGAACTTCGCATTTTCTTCGTGACACCCAAGTTATCATTACAGTTACTGTAGCAAGGAATCACATCGGGAATTGACGTTGACATATCGCCATCCTTTTCCCTACGTGTTATCGGCTTATTCCATGATGTGGAGAACTTGGAGTGCATCGCGAAGTGGGTCCCATGCAAAGCCTGCCCATATCAGATTGTAAAAGTTGGCGTGATCCTATAAAGACTGATTCTGATTCGACGATTCCCTGCAAGTTAGTTGTTACAGTCCTTCGACGTAAGACTGTCCCTCGTCGCAGTTGCGCGAAGAGCAGAAACAGGAGAGTGCGGATTATCCATCGGCAGAGAATAATTGAATGACTCTTCTGGACATATCAGTATATCGGCGGTGCTGGTCATATCTGCACCGTGAGATAAATGAGAGAGGTTAAAGAGTCCACGGCTCCATTTGTTCCTGCAATCTATCGACGTACGGGTCAAGTGAGTAGAAATGTGCATGGGTGAATTTGCATAAGAAATTTACCACGTCCCATCCATATCATTTTTAACATCAGTTAAGTTTGTCCAGTATGTTTTATTCTCGATCACGTTTCCTTGGAGGGTTATGCACTAGGCCTTCTTCAGGGCCCTCCATATGTATGTGGTCAATTTTACCCTTGTGAACTTTGACGTAATGATATATTGAGAAGTGTTACCACGTGACCGAAAGTATGTGAGATCCAGATCTTTCTCACCAAACACAAGAGTCAAACCAATCATATTTCCATGAGAGTTGAAATTCCTCCTCCCAATCCCCTTTTACAACATTAACCATGCGAAAGGCTCCATGTAAAAGAAAAATAATAGTGATTGTTTTCTAAGACGATAAAAAACTATTATGTTACCTCATAAAAGAATTAGAGGATTGTATTAACTATTATGAGTAATATAGTAAAGTTACAAAGCCTTCTTTCACTTTCTGCAGTGAGAGGGTTGCATTTAAATCAAACCAGGGATACCATTTCTTCTGAACTCACAACAATTTACCAAAGGTTTATTATGTGACATTTCATTCTGAATGAACTATTCCTAAGCCTGATTAATAATGTGAAATGTAAGTGGTATGCATAATTGCTTGCAAATATTTTCCATTAGTTTGTTCATGGAGTGAACTAGCGAAGGATCATGCTATTAAGTAGGAAATTTAATTTTTTGATAGAAAAATTCAATTTTTGTCTAGGCAACTATATGCACATTGCTTGGTTTGCGACATGCCCAAACGCAAGGTAACAGGTCAAGATCGAGAAGATGGTAGGTGCCACTTTTGGTAACCATAAAATTATAAATGTGTACTTCGAAATTTTATGTCTAATTTATATCTATTTTTAAGTCGCACATATGTAATGACCTACTGTCATTGGCAACAAGTCTCGTATCTACAGTCTGAGTAGACAACGACGCTAATCGATGGACACCTTCTTTTCCAAGAAAGTTCAACGAAGTCTCTCGTGAACACAAGTCCCTTATTCAAAGAAACAATTTTCAAAGTTGACGGACCTGCAAGATACATCGAGGAATTGACACGTAAGAATGTGGCGTTAGTGTGGGGGCTGAGGAGCATGAGATTTTTTCAAGTGATTCAATATTTACAAAAACTTGGGTGCCTTGGAAAAAGAAGGAGACTAAGAGCATTTTTGTCATACAAGAGGCTTATCTAGTGTGGTCTTCAAAAGAGAGGAATTATCAAGAGGAGAGGGGTTGATCTTTTAAGAGGCAACACACCCTTACACCACCTTATAGAAAGAGCTATGCCTATTAAGGGGAATAGGCGTCCAAGCATGAAAAAGAGTGATGCAATGTTGTCAATGACTATATGATTTATATGGGCCAAAATAACTGTATTTTGCACAGAACATTTTAGTTTTTTAGCTAAATTACCAATTTCTAGCAAACGGCACATAGTTAAGATTAGAGAAGAAGAAAAGAGGAAGATTTTTGGGCCAAGAAAAACCTCTTATGAACGATAAGTTTGTGAGGTAGTGTTCTTTCCTCACAAATGTATGCCATATACCAAAAATTTCAAAAGTAGCTCACCATGTGCCTTGTGTTTCAGATTTCTGTCAAGATTAGCTTCACCTCCTTCATTGAGTTCTTCAGTTGCCTTGCATCGTGACATTACTTCTCCATACATTGTGTGGGGTAGGGGTTCATTTGTCTTTCTATGTGGTGATAGATTATCTCTTTATAAGAGCAAATGGATGTGTTCATTGAGTAATGCTTGTGAAGTTAATATCATACCTTGTCGGAGTGAACGGTTCCTTCACATAAATATGGCGCGTGTAGGCCCAAGGGGGGTGAGGGACGTCCACAAAGGGAGGGTGTTGAACTTTGCAAAGTTCAACATTTGTGAAATTTAGCAAAGTTCCCTCTTCAACAGGAATGAATTTTTTACGACTACAATCATGAAAAACTGCACTAGGATACTAACATAATCGCAATTAGAAGATCGTATTCTTATCGTGTAAACTTGTAGTTCATTGTGAGTGAGTATGTACCATGTACCGCGTTCGTATTCATGCTAACCCATGGATTGTGTGTACCAAATAGCTGTCAAAATTCTTCACACCCACAACAAAGGCTAAGTAAGCCTTGTTGACGTGAGAGGACCCTAATGTTCTTAGCTAGACATGTACATGCTATAAAAAAAGCAAAGTGCAGAAGCTTGGTTTTGTGAGATTTTTATTGTATTATGAAAAGAAAGAAACTAAATGTAAAGCAACACTTTAACTAGTCTCAAAACAGAATATGTACAACACAAAGCACTGTCTATGTTCAAGCCCAAGCTTGGCGCAACGTCTTACCAGACGTTCAGCCTTAAACAAGAGTCTTGGCGTGTCTTGTAGGTAGACAAGCCTTGAAGAAGTCAAGGCCCCTCATAGCAGGGTTGGCAGTGTTGCCAGGCTCACTTGGTGGACAGAGGAGGACTCTGACAGGATCTAGAATCAGGTGCAAAGTCAGAAGGCTAACTTTGCTGGCGATAGCTGACACTTAGATGCTCTAGGATGGTGAGATGTAACCTGAGGGCTACCAGCCCCTCTCTTTATATCGCTACGCTTGGGGGATTCTAGTACCTTGTGCTTCCTTGTAGGTTGGAGTCTTAACGACACCACTTGTTGATGTATTAAAGCGTCGTATAGTATTAGACAACGCGTTAATGATGTAGTAATTCATTGATCAGGTTATGTACTGACTAAGACGACCTTGGTGCTGCCTAAACAATGTCATGCGCACACCTCGTAGGGTTGCATCCTCCAAACTGCCTCCTCTCAGGCAGTTACTGAGTTATCCAATGTAGGTGAGGAAACCGAGGTAGTCTCATCTCTCTTGGAATTTCCTACAAAGTTCTATACACTCCCTAGTCGTGATCATAACACTTGCGAGATCATTCTAGTAATCAACTGGCCTGTATAGTGGAAAATTAACCAGAGGAATTTTCCCGACAAGGCACTAAAAAATTTGTAACTTCTTCAAAGAACCTCCGAATCAAGAATTGACCGTACCGGCTTGTAGCATAAATCTAGCGCAGTTATCGCCTCACTCCAACACTTCCCCTTGATAAGTGTGCTGGTGATGATGGGCACCTTGTCGATTTCACTTTGAGGTGAAGAATGCAATGATTTCTTCAGTAGCAATTAGAGCTGGTTCGATGTGAGGTTTGTCCGCGTCTTCTTCTGAAGCTTAGGTCTGAGAGATGAAGTTTGGGTAGTTTATCAGACAGAAGAAAATCTATCCATCTTGATTCCAGCTTTTGGGTGTACGCAGAACGTAGTTTGGGTCACCTTGGGTTCTTGTTCGGGCTCCAATTGTGATCCTGAAAAATAAGGGAGGCCTGGAACAACTTTGGGCAGCACAAATGTCATTTCTCATGGAGATTGTCAACTCCTTACACCTCCTTGATGTTGAATTTTGCTTGTGAAAGTTCCACTTGTGATAGGAGAGGGAAACTGATTATTCTGTCTTTCGAAGATCGCAACTTCTTGTAAGAACCTCCGAAGCAAGAATTGACTGTGTCAGCCTGTAGCATATATATAGCACAGTTATCGCTTCACTCCAATGGTAGCATGTCATTTGAGTGACACGGTGGATGGTGAGGTTGAAGTGACACGTGGGCTATATGTTACCGACTTTTTATGTCCGTTCGGATGGCGATCGACTTTTTTATGTCAAGGAAGATGGTGGTCTAATTCTGAAAACTGGGGATAATGATGCCACTTCTTCCGAAAGGAGGGGTTCCCTAGGAATTTCGTGTATCCCAAAACAGCATGCCACGTTCCTGTTGTGTTTGTTGATATTTACCATCGAGTAGTTGTCAAATAGTGTTTTCAACTTTGATTTTCACAGAATAACATAATAAAGAACTCTTTTTTTCGGAGCTCAATAACAGTAATTAGGGGTTGTGGGTTTTATGAAGGCCTGGGCACCTGTCATTGTCTACGGTATGCGGATAGGGTTGTTCCCATCGAACAGAAGTGGTGTGTTAATTTAAAAAATTGATGCATGTGCCATAATATTCTCTGAAATGTTTAAAAAAATACCGATATCTGTTACGAGGCCTTTTCCAGGCCTGATTCTATGTTTCTTCGAATCGGGCAAAACCTGGCTGAGAGCATCTACTAGATAACCGTCGAATGTTCAAGATGGCGGATATCCAATTGCACAATAGGATCTACAGTGCACACAGGTTCCTGCATCATGCAAATAGGACTCGTGTACTATGTCATTCGTGGAAGGAAAAAGACAACGGCGTCGGATGCCAGTTCCGATCATGTTCCACCTTTTGTCCGAGATGACTTCGAGCCTTCGCCTGTCGGTGCAAGACATGAGGCTAAAAACTTATCGTTCCCATATTGTTGTGCTAGGTGGGATTTGGACAGTCGATTCTGCTGCTTCATCCTGCGGCCCTTTCGAACATGAGCTTCGATGCATGAACACTGATCAAGGTGCATCTCTAACTGGGCAGCGAAGACATACATGGGGTTGGCTAACCACAACAAGAAGACAACGGGGTGGTTTAATGATCACAACATGGATGGGGTTACTTAATTTCGGTGTTCAAGACTCGATACCAGCGTGAGCGACTAAGGAATAGCGAGCCCCATTCATGTCTTTATGAGAGAAAATGTGCTGAACGACGCAAACAAAGAAAAGGACACGAGACATTGAACGATTCGGCACCAGGAGAGGGAGAAAAACGGCGAGGGAGGGGAACAGGAGGAGGTCGCACGTGAGACAGTCCGCCAACTAGCACAGAAAAGAGGAGAATTTGGCGGAAATGGTCCGAATAAAATCGAATTAAACTCGATAATCGAGCGATCTATATCACTACCTTTAATAACGCCTTTATACGGAATCAAATCAGTTATGTAATTTAAATCAACATTATTTCGGGAAACATCATACACGACTTTCCATTACGAATCATAATTAAAAATATTATTTTAAGTGATATATCCAAATACAAATTCATTTATTAATGGACTCTCTGTTGATTAAATTGTAACTTAAAATTCATGAAGTTTATGGTTGAGGGACATATTTTCAACAAAAAAAGGTATAAAAACCGGAAATTTGTAACATATCATCCCTTAAGACTCCTTAATAACTGATATGAACATATTTACTACGTTTTTATAAGTATTCATAGAAGAATATGTAAAAAAATATATATACATAAACATATACGAATACATTTACATATACATAGACATATAAATATAAATATACATACATATACATATACATATACATATACATATACATACACATATACATATACATATACATATACATAT
>SZWC01002954.1:1061-11968 GCA_023375785.1 Penium margaritaceum | reverse complement strand
GGAGAGAGAGAGAGAGAGAGAGAGAGAGAGAGAGGGATAGATATAGAGAGAGAGAAGGAGAGAGAGAGAGAGAGATAGAGATAGAGATAGAGAGAGAGAGAGGGGCAGAGAGAGATAGAGAGAGAGAGAGAGATGGATAGTTTGAAAATGAACCATGAATACATTAGTGTATGTCTTTACTTGCCAAGAAAATGAAAAGGATACATATGCCAGCTTAACTCCACTAATACACTCTAGAATTTAGGGAGGGGGCATCCACACCCCATGCCCACCCTCCCCTCCCACAAAACTGAGTGTATTTGAGTAGTGTATGTCGTTTGTTTATCTCGTTGTCAAGTAAAAGTGTATGGGCGTGTAGACTAGTGTATTTGACATACTTTTGTACACGTCAATTTTATGTTGTATACATGCACAAACTTTACTACCCCAATACACTCTATGGTTTGGAGGGGGGTCCTAACCTTGTGATTTCCATTCTAGATTTTAATGTTCCCATTGCATTTTCTATCGTTTTATAATGATTTATTTTTATTGTGGATCGTCGATTGTCTATTTTCAGTCATCTCTTATAGGCCAAAAATCAAGCTCTGTGATCCATGCTTATTGATTGTCATCGATTGGTGGTTGAAGAGTAGAAATACATTTGTGTATTTTTTCCTTCCCACCACATAAAACTAATACTTTCTAGCTAAACTTCCCTAACAAAAAACCATGGACATGTGAAATTGTACGTACATGTACACTATTGTGCACGATACACTAGTGTACATATTTTGTTTCAGTACAATACATGCACCAGTTACACAAATAAATGAATTCCACAGTTTGTTGTTCGTGGACACGAACATCAATTTTTTGATGTGTCCACGAACATCAGTTTTTGATTGTTGATCTTCATTTATCGATTTTCAATTGTCACCTACTCATGGATGATCAAGGTCATCGTTACTCGATCGTCAAATCTTCATACAATGGTGATAAGAAGGGGGAGATATTTTTTTGTATTTCTTTTTGTTTCAACCACATAAAAACAATACACTTCTTAACTTCACTTTGCTATTACACTCTACCCCTTTGGGGATAGAGAAACATCCGGAACCCATGCTGCCCCCTCTCCCTTCCCTGAAATGCTAAATTGAATTTGGATAGTGTATCTCATGTACAGATAAAAAATACACTAATGTACATGATACAGGCATGTACATTAATAGTTGCTGTACCATATACACACCATCCACACTATTCTAAAACATTCAACAGTTAGGTGGGGGGGAGGCAAGGTTTTGCAGTTTTTGGAAGATAGAACACAATCAAGCAATTACGGTAGTATTCTCAACAACAAGGTATGTGGCTGATCAAAGGGCCAAAATCAGAAAGTAGACATCAGCTTAAAAAACCATCCATTCAAAATGTTTCAAGACAAATATATGTCTATTGACAGGTTTACCCAAAGTTTCTTATTTATTTTCTTTTGTTAAATTATTTCATTAGATTCGCAAGGCACATGTATCGTGTACGTAGTTTTCCATGTGAACAGAAGATGACTATCTCTTTAGAAAATTTCCTTGAAGTTTCTTACTCTAAGTACCTCATACATCGACTTAATTGTGGATGAAAAGGGTGCAATTAATTACATTTGTATAGAGGGAGAGAGATAGAGGAAGATAGGTAGAGAAATAGAGAAAATTAAAAAGATATATATATATATATATATATATATAGAGAGAGAGAGAGAGAGAGAGAGAGAGAGAGAGAGACAGAGAAAGAGATAGAGAGAGAGGTAGAAGAGAAACAATGAGAGTGCTATATGGGTAAGAACACATAAGGATAAAGTGGGGAATCTGATGAAGGGATGAAGTAATGCCTAAAATGCACAGAGTTCTGTATCATGTAAGAGAAAGTCAAACATATCAAACCTCACAATACATCAAATATATTCAGTTCATATCATGTACCATCAGGGCCCAACTTCATAAGGAGGAATTAAACATAATAAAAATGAATATTCATGTAGGTTTTACATCATTGGAGAATATTTTAATGAAAACGTTCACTTCCTTTCTCTTTGTAATGAAGAGAAAGGAAAACCCTCCTTATTTACCCTCTCCTCCCTCTACTCCTTTGTCTCCTCATCCCACATCCACTTCCTTTCTCTTCGTAATGAAAACCCTCCTTATTCACCCTCTTCATTTTCCCTCTTCAACTTAAAAATTTTGAATCCCTCTTTCAACGGTTTTTGCATCATCCCCAAACTTAGAAAAAATCCCCTTCATTCTTCATATTTTCATTAACCTTACCTTCACCTAATATCCTTCCCATTTTTCATCTTTTTTTTGTGCTTCTACATACGTTTGAGTAGTAAAAGAATGTACATTGAATGAATTTCTTTCAACCTGTACACACACCTGCATTTACAAACGTGAATTCATGTACAAGTAAACCAATGCACAACGTAAGCTACATGGCAGACATGCAAACACTTGCATTTACAAACGTGAATTCATGTACAAGTAAACCAATGCACAACGTAAGCTACATAGAACTTGCATTATCTCTGGGAAAGGTTTTATCGATATCAACCGTGCTCACCATTGGCTAGTCATGAGGCTAGGTCGATGGGTGGCTGAAAACCAAGTACCATAACCATGCGTTCAATTGCAAAATGTTGCCAATAAAGTGAATGAATCTTCACTTGCAATGAAGATGCCATAATCCATAAGGGGTTAGGCTTATGCTCGTCCAACTTACTAAATTTTCCTCTTCTTCATGTTTGGAGAGGAAGGGGAGAGATCATGTGTGGCTCAGGTTTTTAATAAAATGAGGGAGAGTTTGAGGAGGTAAAAATGAATGGCTTGAAAACTATTTACACTACTCAAATGAGGTAGAGGTAATGCTTTCCCAAATCCCCTCTGCGCATCCTTCTTGATATCAATTGTTAAATATCTACTGAAGGGTTAAACGTTTCATTATAAGGGAGATAAGATGTTTTTCCATAATGATTTTATTCAATCACATCAAGAAAAATATTACTCTTTGATAATCCAATTTTGAGGAGGTAAACATATACCAAATGAAATATATTGGGATATGACCTATCTTTTTAAGATGAAGACCTAGGAGGAGATGAGAAAAATGTGTGCCTTGGAATAATTTTAAACATTTAAAGAAAAAGTATTCCAAAAAGGTTTAAAAAGTAATTTTTAACTAAAATCAGAGGTATGAAATTGAAAATAAAAAGTGTGACTTGGGCATGAAGGTGAAACCTACTTTAATCAATTTATCCATGATCATTCCAAAGACATAATTAAAGATGGAACAAATTGGGAAAACCCACCAAGGAGCAATGAGAAGAGAGCATGGATTCCCAATCGATATCATTTTATGTATCATAAAGTCATATAACAATACATTTTCATATTATATAAGTTTTGCTAAAAACTTATTAATCATTCGGTGGATATGCGTAGGTTTGTTCTTCATTGACTATGCCAAATACTTCCTTATCCTATATTCCCTTTTTTTCAGGCCTTTGTGTTTTGTGTGAAGATAACACATTGGTGAATAAGGCTTGTGATGAAAGAAGGATGAGCAAAGGGTGAAAGGATTCAAAGAAGGAAATACGTACTGAATTCAAAATTTGTGTAAGGCCCTTCACCATTGTGAGCTTTTGACAAATTCAAAAGGGAGTGCAATGAACATCAAAGGTTGAGTGAGCACAAAGGAAAATCTGAGATTGTAAGAAAAAAAGCAAAGGTAAGAAGGGGATGGAAAGGTTGCGCTCATTTCCCTCAAAATGTATATCATTCCTGCAAAAGTAACAAAAGGAACTGTAAATGGCTCAAAGAAATCCCATTTTGTTTTTGTCATCATTCTTATTTTCACATTTTGAAACAAAAAGGCCTTCAAGCAAATTCATGTGGTATGTCATTTCTTACGAAATTTGGCTTCCAAAACAGCATTTGTGTTTCAACAATGGCGTCATACAAAAGAGATAACTTTTGAGTAGCATGATTATGTCAACAAAAACAAGCAAAGAAATTTGAAACTTCCTATACAAGATTAAGTTGTTTCTAATAATATATATTTATGAATAATATTACATAATTTTTTGTGTGATGAGAAAGTCTCAATTTTTTCTTCTCATGAATGTTCACAATAAGATGTTTAAAGGAAGGTTAGCAGCAATAAGCAAATGAAAGTACGAAAAGAGTGGCTGCACCCTCAGCAAACATCATCAAATTGCACAGGATTCAGGCTCTACCTCATCTCAGCTACCACAAAAATAGAAGGTAATTAAAACAAAAGAAGGTTTAAAAATATAAACCATTTAGTTGGTACTCATTCAATTCCTGAAAATAAAATGTGTTATGAAAGGGAAAGAAAAACATATGAGATTGTGTGTTTAGGGAAACAAAACGCAAAAATGGACACATATAAGAGTAAATACACAATAAAGATGACAAATAAACATAGAAATTCGTAGAATTTAGTTAATACAATGTATCAATAAGTGAAAGGACCAAATTGACCGAGGAAAATGTTTTAACAATAGTAAGAATGATAACTGTGGCAAAGGAACAAAGAATATCCACGAGGTTAGCTCCTATAAAAAAAGAAATTTTGAATGTAGGAAATATGTTGTGGATGTAGCCTGAAAGAAACCAAGGTATGTAAAATTAAAGTAATTATAAATAGGCACATATCGAACATGCATCTTTAAAAGACGAGGTCATGTTTTAATTATGAGCACACTCAAGTATCTTGATTAATGATATCCTCTCCAAAAGCAGGGCCTTGGGAGGACCACCTATGCATGTTAATTCCTTCTCCAATTTTTAAACAAAATAGCCTTTCTGGGCTTGAAAAATCTAGCCTAGGAGCTTTCACACCATCATCCATGCTGTAATGTTATTCATGGTCTCTTATAACCTTCAACAGAGTATAATCCACCAAAATATAGGATGACACGGTGTAATGTTACTTGCTGTCTTTGTTCTCCAATTTTGTCCCATAAGGTTTCCCATTCTTCGAAAAACCAATGCAATGCAGAAGATTTTACATTTTTGTATGGGAGAGGAGCCAAAACATGGGTTAGTCACCAATAATATAATGAATAATAAATAACATGTAAAATTTAAGGGAACATGATGAATCTAGGTGTCTGGTAGATGAATGAAGACAATGGACTGAATAAACTTGATAAATCATTTTATTTGCATTTCAAGGTTCTAGAACATAATCATTGTAGAATTTCAAGAATAGAACTGAAAGACAAGCTCTTCATGTATGTGTTCAAGATGTGGGATTATTAAAGGCCTCAATAGAGCTAGTTATTAATGCCTTCTCGACATTTTCTTCCACCATAGAATTTAACTATGCTTGGATTATGAAGATTAAACTTGAATTTCTATAAGTCAAAAAATTCAACTGGTCAGGAGAAACAACCAAGTTGACCAGATTCATTATGCTGTGGGAAAAGGGTGAAATGTTAAGATAAGTACTCGCATTTTCAATCCAATGGATTCGCAATGCATGTCATATTATTGTTTTGTATGATTGTGTTTTGTGAGATGGTAAAAAATAGAAAAGTATTTGGTATGTGAAGTTCTTGGCCAAGCTAAAGGCAATTCACGACGAAAATGCATTTTTAAAACTTGAAACACTGTTTGTGTGCATTGTCCAATTTGGATTCAAAACATAACTTTGATATGGAATTTCGATGGAAATATGGAAGTTGTGTGGTAAAAAGCAAGGATAATGCCTAATAACTTCCCTAGGAGTGAGGAAAACATGAATTGTAAATTGTGAAGCAATTTTGCGGCAACAATAAACCATAAGTAGCTCTGAAAGGTTAGAGGCTTCCTTCGTATGAAGGATATTTCTACATTTCTGATACAAATATCCAATCTTAAGGCTGATTATGCTTCATTCACTAAATATACTATAGAGGTTTTGTCTACATATTTAACCATTGTAGGACAAGAAGATGTTGAAGCATGTGGCTAGAAATTCTGTTCTTATGAGGAACATAGGGAAGAAAATGGCACATATTTCCCTTGATCATGGTTTAAAATCTTCAATAAAAGTAAGAGAAATTTGAACTATATGTTTGGGGTCAATTTCTACTGAATTGTATGTGAAGGAATGTTTTTTAGCTTAGTCCTTGGTTTATGACTGCCATTGCCCACAACCTTGTGGTAGGAGAAACGAACACATGGGTGAATACCAATGTAAGTAAACCATCCTTCATTCATACAAGTACTACATTAGTTTGTGACAAGCAAGGCATGTCAACGCTAAGTGCAACAGTATGTTAAATTCAGCCACATATACATAAGGTCCTTTCGTAATCAATACAAATTTACAGAATATGGACTCAGGTTTGTAAACTAATGTTTCTATGGAAAAGGATTGAATATTTATGAGTCAAAAATGAACGTTTTTTCACTTTCATTGAGCTCTAAAACTTAAAAAAATACAGAGAAATTATCATTTCATTAAATTTTTGTTCAGAACAAATCTTGTGCATATAAAAATAACACAAACAAAATAATATGCTTTAGTTATAGTTGGTGAAAAAATTTATATGCAAAGTATTGTAATTTTAAAAATGTATCAAAGGATGCACAAAATTATGAAAGTTTTGGTTTTTTGTCAATCAAACCTTTGTATTTGATTCTATTCAGGTCTGTCCTAAGAAAAATGGTTTTGATCGTTTTAAAGAAAACCATAAAATGAAAAATAGAGGTTTGATATAAGTTTATTCATATCTGTACAAATATTAAGTTTCTCCATTTTTCATGGAAGTATAATAATTGTATTAAGCAAGGGGTTTTATAAATTCAAGGAGAACTTCACAAAGATGAAGATGGGTGCAATCTAAAAAGTTTATAAGGAACTAAGATTATGCTTCGTATTTTTTTGGGTTTTCCAATGGCCTAGCACTTTGGAATCTTTGATAAGAAAGAAGAGACATAGGATTCTCTTAGAATTTGGGAAGAATCATCCATCCTCATCCATTGTAGCCATAAGACATGCGTTCTGATGTGATCATGATAGGAATGTACGTATACATCTTGCTTCCTAGTGATCATACATCTTGAAACTGTCGTGTCAAACCAAAAACCATTCTTGTTGTTGAAGAACAACCTATGCAATGTGGAGGTGAAGGAATTGGTTCAAATTTATGATTTGATTCTTGACCAGATGTGAGAAGTGGTAAGGTGAAAACAATTTATTTGATGGACTGAAAAGATTCAAACAGTTGCACATGTTTTGAATTATCTTATAAAAATGTCTTTAACCAAGTTATGGGATCCTATTTTCCACTAGAAAAACTAAATTTGCATATGAATCAGTTAAATTAAATGAAAAGCACAATATCAGATGTAATTGTATTTCATAATGTCTTAAAAACAATTAGACACTTAAAAAGGATCGATCAATGGAATTTCTACATATTTATGACTTCATATATGAAGTCATTGCGTGGTAATAAAATGAGAAGCATAGATGCAAGTATAGAGTGCCATCGTGTACATCAATTTTAAGATATTTTATCCATGTTTAATGAATATTCCTTGTAACAAAGTAAGTGCTTATCTCTGGAATATTCAACATACTCACTCTGTGAGTGCTTCATTATGCACTTCATAATTTATTTTCTGAAATATTTTTTATTCCACCATAAAAACATGGGTACACATAACCAAGGATGTGAATACAAAGAAAATCTCTAACCATGTGTCCTAGGATATCTTTATAGGAAAAGTTCTACAGTTTTTTTTGAAGAGATGAACCAACAGCAGAAATTACGTTTTTTATTCTGAAAGGAATTCACTATCAAATAAAAACAAGGAAGAAGAAAAAAACCATTTTTCTATGAATAAATTCTAGGCATGTACATGGATGAAGCTATGGATCAGCCTTATAGATTCTTCACAGTAGTAAAAACTTTGGTTACATATGCAATTCAAAGATTGACATAATTCTAAAACTTTAATGTTATGTCATCGTTTGTATCTTGTGGTTTTCACATTTTAAGTTTGAAAGTATTACGGGGCATGTTCTTGCATGTAGTTTCAAATACAGTAAATGTAGTTAGTCAGATTGAAGGAGTCAATTCCATTCCCTAGAAATTCGAATTGGAATAGGAATAGAAAACAAAAACCAAGGCTTCTCGTCTGAATTTAAAAAAACGTTTTACAAAGTAAAAAAGAGAGCATAACATTTACCCAAGTGGATTGTGCCATGTATCAGCTATGTACTTTACAGATCAATGTAATGTTTATTAATTCATGTTTAGAAATGTCTGATACACGATTCTTTCATGAACGCTTTCTAGATGTATACAAAAGCCATGAAAAATTTCAATGTGCAGGAAGAGTCATTAATTTACACTCATCTTTCGATGGTCCCATACATACTTAATAATCATAAAAATACATAATTTCATGCTTTTATGAAGGATTTTTCTTTTGGGATATTTTCAAGACATATAAAACCAGATTTATACTTGTCATTACTGATTGGGGCCGATTTTAAGTATGGGAGTACAAACATAAAAGAACTTGACAGGGGATTTGTAGGTGGCATTAGAATAAAAACAAGTCACAAAATAAATCTTAGATGAAACAAAAACTTAAAAATTAAATCAAGAGGTTTGGTATGCCTTTCTTTGTTGGCGTTAGATCCCCTCATTCCAAAAGAAAAGGTTGATTATGTTTTCAAACCTACACATTTCACCTGAGACCAAAATAACACGCAATCATTTTAATTGTCTAATACTATTCAATTAAGAAAGTTTCTTTGAGAAATTTATTCGTATCTCTGAAGAAAGCATCCCATTTCATGAGGGTCGGGTTCATAACATGTAGGAAGGATTGCAGCCCCAAATGGCTAGTTAGACCTCCTTTCACCATGGTAAACTTTGGCTGGGTGCTAACATTGCATCACTTACGAACCAACCTTAACATGTTCTTGCATTGTGACAACAATCTAGTTGGTTCATTAGAAAGTCTTGGCTTGTTGGAGAGGTTGACATACTTAAAGCGGATGGCCACCACATATTGAATTTAGCAATGCTCTTTTTTAACATGAAAATGTTATGTAAAATGGGGCTATTAAGAGAGAGATATACGTATGTACACATACAAGTGCATATACATATCAGGGGGGAGAGAGAGAGAGAGAGAGAGAGAGAGAGAGAGAGAGAGAGAGAGAGAGGGAGGGAGGGAAAGAGAGGGACAAAGTGAGAGAGATAGATAGAGAGAGAGAGAGAGATTAAGAGAGAAAGAGAGAGAGATAGAGACATAGAGAGAGAGAGAGATAGAGAGAGAGAGAGAAAAAGAGAGAGAGAGAGTTGGAGAGAGAGAGAAAGAGAGATCAAGAGAGAGAGAGAGTGAGAGAGAGAGAGAGGGAGAGAGAGAGAGAGAGACAGAGATACATAGAAAGAGAAATACAGATAGAGAGAGAGGGAAATGAAAAAGGAAGAAAGGGAAATAAATAGATATTGATGGATTGATGGAAACATATATGTGTAGCTAAATAAAAAGATGGATAGATAGATCGATAGATAGATATACAGATAGATAGATATATAGATAAATATATAGATAGATAGATAGATAGATAGATAGATAGATAGATAGATAGATAGATAGATAGATAGATAGATAGATAGATAGATAGATCGATAGATAGATAGATAGATACATAGATAGACAGACAGACAAACAGATAGATAGATAGATAGATAGATAGATAGATAGATAGATAGATAGATAGATAGATAGATAAATAGATGAATATATAGAGATAGATAGATAGATAGATAGAAAGATAGATAGATAGATAGATAGATAGATAGATAGATAGATAGATAGATAGATAGATAGATAGATAGATAGATAGATAGATCGATAGATATATAGATAGATAGATAGACAGACAGACAGATAGATAGATAGATAGATAGATAGATAGATAGATAGATAGATAGATAGATAGATAGATAGATAGATAGATAGATAGATAGATAGATAGATATATAGATAGATAGATAGATAGATATATAGCACGCCTCCACCTTAGAATTGGCTTCCCAAATTAGCAAGACTCCACGTGGCTTGCATTGGCGAAAGCACAAGCCATGTCATCAACCTGTCCACATCACCCAAACCTCCTAGAAGGCACAAAATATTGTTCAAGGCATAGATGGTAACCTTTGGAGAAGGCTCCTAACCTGACCAACTCCGACACCACCACACTCCTATAAAGCACAAAATATATCTATATCTATATCTATATCTATATCTTTATCTATATCTATATCTATATCTATATCTATATCGATATCTAGATCTAGATCTAGATCTATATCTATATCTTTATCTATATCTATATCTATATCTATATCTATATCTATATCTATATCTATATCTATATCTATATCTATATCTATAACTATATCTATATCTATATCTATATCAATATCTATATCTATATCTATATATATCTATATCTATATCTGTATCTATATCTATATCAATATCTATATCTAAATCTATATCTAAATCTATATCTATGTCTATGTGTACATCTATATCTATATCTATATCTATATCTATATCTACATTTATATCTATATCCTTTTCTATATCTATATCTAAATCTAAATCTATATCTATATCTATATCTACATCTATATCTACATCTATATTTATATCTATATCTATATCTATATCTATGTCTATATCTATATCTATATCCATATCTATATCTATATCCATATCTATACCTATAACTAAATCTATATCTATATCTATATCTATCTATATATCTATATCTATATCTATATGTATATCTATATCTATATCTATATCTATATCCATATCTATATCTATATC